>JAMKCH010051906.1:0-64900 GCA_023653785.1 Ophioderma brevispina | reverse complement strand
AATGAAAATCCATGCGGTTAATACTAGGTAAAAGCATCTAGGTAATTGTCCGTCTGCTAAAAGATTGTTCGGTTTTAACCATAAGGACGCTGATTTGGTCTTTTCAGGTTGAAGGGCTCATGTGATATAAAGAGCGCTGGGCCTTTGCATCTCTTCAGCTTCAAGTTTAAGGCTAAGTCTGCTGATCGCGTAGGGTCTTTCAGAGATACACAAATATAGTCAAAAAAACAAAGATGCAGATATAATCAGTTCAGGGAATGCAAAGCAAGACGAACCAAGAAGCATGAAGGACTGGAAACAAGGAATTGCCACGTGCAGTTTAATAGACGGAGAAATTAAAGATTTACTTAGCTGTAAAATAAGAGTATAGACTTTAGAAAAGGTTGATAAGTAACTGACCTGAAAGACAGACTCACATTTCACAGTTCCTATGATCCCACCTATGTTAAGCAAAGTGCAAGTGTGCCGAATTCAGCAACCTTGTTAACCAAAATCTTTCAGTTGGCATGTACATGTGGGGTTAGCCTGCTTTAATTTATTTTAATGAGGATATTCCTTTGTTCTAATGGTGATACCATATTTTTAACTGCGATTCACAAAAAGTTGGAATTATCACCCCCCCCCCCTAGTTTAACGCTAATCACTGTTAAATCACAATTTAAACGCTCACACTAAAATAAGCGCAATTCTCGAAGCATGGTTAACTTTAAACTCTTTTGTAAATTTTAGGAGCACATCGTTTAAACATGTCTAAAAACATGTAAAACTTAGGACTTGGTCGGAGGCTCTGGTCCGGTTGTAGTTTAAGGCGTGTTTAACTCACGTTTTCATCAAATGGCTGACATTTTCAGCTATAAGTAATACTCGTGTGGTTAGCAGGTTAGACCACTTTCCCCTTTTATTCTCTTATCTTTCTTTTCCGAGTCCTCAGTTTATTTCTCAGTCCATTTTTTTTCCTTTGCTTCATTTTTATGTCGTGTGTGTATTTGTTATAGTATTGAGTGTAGTACAACGACATACAACAGGTTTAGATAGGCCCGGCCGGTGATTTTTCTCCTCCATCGATGACATTCTAAAGCTCCTTGCATAACGCGACTTACTTGAAACTTACCCGTGGACTGTTCCTGTGTAGCAATTTTAAAACTATCGGAAGGTAACCTATCTCACATGTAAATATTGTTCACACGCAACGTAATATAATAGGCGAGATAATTCGCAGTTCGGTGGATGATATTTAGGGCGTTAATATCGTGGTTAGCTAAACGACTCGTTTAAAATATTTAACCTGCGGTTTTTAAATTGGTGGCTTACTAACACAGTTTAGGCCTAACCAACCGTTTAATTTTTTGAAACATCGTTTTTGAGAATACGGCCTTGAATTCTAGAATTTCTGTGGTACCTAGAGAGTTAATGGGTAAACAGCATGAGCAATCGTAATCACATAAGTATACACAACATATAAATCTAACTGCATTATAAAAATGTCGATTTGAGCACAGAGTTATGACATAGTCCAGCAGCACTGAACGTATATTTTACATAGAGTGAATGGGGGTTTTCATATCCCTCTTAGTATATTAGTCCCAGATAATATTTAATGAAATTAAGTTTGCACTTGCTCAGTACACATTTCAACGAGTCTCTACTGTACATTCGGTGTCAATTTGTTCGGGACTGTTTCTCGTGAAGTTGGAATAAAATATTGTTTACCACTTTTATGGAATGAGACTTGAAGTGTGAGTAATTTATGATATCTACATGTAGGGTGTACATCGCCACACTACTTGATTGATCAGTCTCTTCCGAACATACCACCATGAACTTAGTCCACCATTAACCTTTTGCGAAATGTGTCTTTATCCTGAAAGGAAAAGGTGTATTTGAACAGATTTAAGGATTTTGTTACAATTTCTTTTTCACATAAGTCAGTTTTACAGAAAACACATTTTTGGGTGATTTCTGTTTTAAATGTCAATCACTCACTAATATCCAGTATGGCATGAATCAGTGCGTGAAAACGTCGCAGCATATACCGTCCACAAAGTTGTTTATGATGTCAATGGGCAGAGCTTCCCATTTATCGGTCAGAGCCCGAGCTAACTCCTGTAGAGTTGAGGAAAATTGTCCCTGTAATTGATGGTTCGGCCTAAGGCATCCCAGGCAAGCTCGATAGGGTTCAAATCATGGAAGCAAGCAAGCCATAGTATCTGCTCCACCCCATCTGCCTCAAGATCGTCTCACTACTGCGGCGCTTTTGGCGTGGCGTTGTCGTCTTGCAGCCGAAAATTATTTGCATAAACCCTTACTTGCTTGTGGCAGACAGTGTATTTTCAGAATGTCCAGGTACACGACGGCGTTCATGTTTCCATCTGGTACCACCAGTGACGTTTTTCCTCCAAAATGAATACCGGCCCATACCATCATTGAACCGCCCCCACCTTGAGTCGATTCCTGATTACAGTCATCTTGGAGGTCCTCACCATGTAATCGACGAACCCTTTGTCTTCCATCTTGATGATCAAGGATGTAGCGGCTCTCGTCCATAAACACAACATTTTGCCAGTGTCCAAACCGTAATCTACTCTGCTCCCCAGCCCAGCGAAGTCGATCAACTTTGTGCTAAACGGTTGGCCATGGATATTTGGTCATTCGTCTTTATTTTTCACGTGCTGCTGTTTTCAGTTTTACAGAATCCCATTCACGCCTGCTGAATATGAAAGTCACCCGCTTCTCTTTGATGGTGTGGGGGTGATGATGTTAAATTAATAGCGAGGCAATCTATCCTTTATTATTTACTAGGGAGGTTACTACTCGGAAGTTGCTCTTCAGCTCTCCTCTCCGATTTAGCACGCTAGTAACTTACCCTTAAATTGGCGGGTAGTAACTAGCGAGGTAGACTTACTAAACTAGTAATTTACCCCGATTTGGTGCACGTGGGCCATAATCAAGGCCCTGCTCAGAACCCTGCTTACAACTCATCTGCAAAACTCATCCGCAAACCTGAAACTTGATTTGAGGTATTGGACCATTGACCTTCAAAAATCACGCAGGTTCTTTTTCGTAACCGGCTGCGAATTTGAAAATCCAAGATGGCCCCCGGCAGCCATATTGAAAATCCAAATTTTCGTCTTGACACACAGCGCCGCCCATTGTTGAATCTTGGCAAACCTTGGCAAATCTTCACTACCCTAGGGAGTTTATCAACCACATCATTATCGATTAAGCGTACGGCGGTCCGGTAAGTACGTACATCCTGTTCCTAAAATTGAAAGCGTAAATTGAAACCAGCGTTTGAAAATTCTCAAGACTGAAATAATACCGAAAGCATTGTGGGAAAAGGGAAGTACCCGACACAAACGTTCAATTTTCTCGCTAGATTCTATAGGTTCAGATCCAATTACGATACATAGGCCTATTGAAAACAAAACACAGGAGTAACGGACCCTCTGATGCAAAAATCTCCATAGAACCCCTTCGTATTCCGGAGATATTTGAGATTTAGTTTCATTTGCATGCATTCGCTTTGACGGACTGATAACGTTAATCTCTCGCGCAGTACTAATTAAGATAATATCTTTTGCAGTCTGTGACACAGATTACTTACTTTCCGGACCGCCGTAGATAGCGTTGTTTGGATTTTTGTACATTGCGGTACACTGGAGATTGCGCTAAATTGTCTAGTTAACTGACTAGTTTATAATATAGGTTTATTTTTGGAAAAAGACGAAAAAACGTGAAAAATACGATCCATACAAGCAATTTTCTTACCTTTTCAGCTGACTCAATTCTCGATTGCTGCTATCAAGTCATGCCACACGCCAGGCTTACAAAAACTAGTAAGCTAATTGGTCTTTTTGTCAGGAACCCATTTCTAACATCAGATCGACCACCTGATTCGTTGATTTCGCGATATCCAGGGTACCTCGAAACCGTTTTTTCATTTCTTGTTCAAGCTAATCGCAGAGCCTTTAACACAGCGCTTGGCTGCATGTCTAAGTATAGCCGGCCAATTAGCGATGCGGAAACGGAATAGGTGGCGCTGTGTGCCAGCAGTACAGATGCTATGGGAGCGTAAATGGTGTGAGCTACTTGACACATAAGTATGTGTAATACCTTATTTCATGGGTTTTGGGGTGCGAGAAATATATTTCTGATATAATGTTCATGATTATAGGTCGAGTTCATCTTGAAAATCCAAGATGGCCGCCAGTAGCCATATTGAAAATCTAAATTTTGAACTACTAAGCACATAAGTATGTGCCATACCTCATTTTATACGGTGTTAAAAGGTAAACACCGTAAAGTTTAGTTTTTAAGACACATTTTCTTATGAATAGTTGGTAAATCCAATAATAGTTGTACGTAACAGTCTAAAAAGAATGTCAATAAATAAGTAGATACGGTTAATTTTTGAACGAAGCACATCGAAATGTCGCACAGAGATATCCAAAATTGTTGTTTGCTTTGGTAAATAAAAGGACACTAATAATAATAGTCACATTTTGATTCCTTATAGGAAACTAACGCCCTGCACCAATTTTGTAGAGGGTTCTCCCATTGAAAAATAGCATGTATTTGCATGAACCCTGTCATAAAAATATAGAGAAAAGTAGAAAAAAGTACCTGGTGTCTCAAAAAAAGGAAACCCTCAAAGCGCACTCTATTTCACGAAAAGAAAAGAGTAAACCATACAAATTAATACACATCTGAAAAGTGCATTTCATTGGGTTTCCGACACTGAAAGAATCGTTCCAAAAGGAGACATATTGACCGAGTTATGGTTGAATGAAAATTTGTACCACTTTTTCATTTTATCCACGAATTGTTACTGTTTCAGTAGTCTTTAGGCAATACACATTCTCCAAGCTCATTCTTTTGTTTATGGTTTCTTTTGTTTTTGTGACAAAGGTCAGTTCTGATACTGAAAATTTTAGTTTCAATTATTAGAAATTCCAATATCTTGCCTCATTCTTCTTTACTGCGCTGCTCTGCCCCCCACCCCCACTTGGGGAACTTGGAAACCTTTAAGACGGATGCAGGCTTGCGTTCTCTTTTCCATTTCAATAATCCACTTCTTATCATTCTTGTCAGTTGGATGCTTGCAAAGGCAGTGGTTATTCTTTTGCGAAGATCCTCAGATTTGACTCCGCTAGATTTCGCCCTTGGGGAAACATTAAAAAGTGAAGTGTATATACAGGAACCACCAGAAAACTTGCCAGAACTTCGCAATAGAATAACCGCTGCCTTTGCAAGCATTCGACGGACACGAAGTCGATTATTGAAATGGAAAAGAGAGTGCAAGCCTACATCCGTCTTCATGGTCTTAGAGGCAGCCAAATGGGGGGGGGGCAGAGCAGCGCAGAAAAAAGAATGAGGCAAGATCTTGGAATTCTAATAATTTAAACTAACCTTTTCAATATCAGAACTGATCTTTGTCGCGAAAACAAAAGAAACCATAAACGAAAGAATATGCTTGGAGAATGTGTATTTTCTAAACACAGTTCAGACAGTAACAATCCGTGGATAAAATGAAAAAGTGGTACAAATTTTCAATCGACCAAAACTCGGTAAATATGTGTCCTTTTGGAAATATTTTTTTCGGTGTCGGAAACCTAATGAAATATACATTTTAGATGTGTTTTAATGTCTATGGTTTACTCTTTTTTTTGTGAAACAGAGGGCGCTTTGAGGGGTTTCCTTTTTTTGAGACACCCGGTATTTCAAGATATGCTCTTTCTGTTAAACGTAACTAATGCTGCAAATTCAGTCCAAGAGAGTCATGTTTTTTGTTCCTTCTCCATATAAAAACTGTTAGAATGCTTTGTTACGAAAATAACGTTTTCAATAAAACATATAATTAAAAAATAAATAAATATCGTACGGAAAATTTTGACACCCATTAGGAACAGTATTTCAAACATAGGCCTAAATTCGGGGGTGGGGGTGGGGGATATATCGCCCCCCCCCCAAATATTTGATGAAGGGGAATGGTCAATAGGATCACCCCCCTCCCACAATGTTGAGGACCGTTAAGTGTTTTGACAAAAATAAACAATGGTATTGTTCTAATTACAATTAAATTGAACGATTTTAACTTCACATGGCAAATTGTTTAGCGCGCTCGCGCACATGTGCTAGTAATTGGATCTTTCAGCAAACCCGGTGCATTCATAAATTCTCATCAAACCCCATCGCCCCACGTAGAAGTTCACGTTGTATTACTGTTAAATTTGCGTTTTTATTTTTCTGGTCAGAATTTATGAATTTCCAGGGATTGAGCGAACTTCTAAAGAGTCTAGAGAATTATTTTTAGAAAACGCGATTTGCTGCAATTCCACTTTTTTTTCCGCGCACCCCATAAATTGACATTTCCCCCACCAATCTGACGATGAAAATTGCCGAATCAGGTAATCGCACCCAAGTCTCATACGTCAAGATAATGCAAGATAGCGAAACGACCAAAGTGTCGCCATTGCTCAAACCAAAGACATTGCACTGAAATCAGTCAATCTTTTCTATGCCGCGCAGTAGCGCCCTCAAATTTTGGAAATTTTATGGGTTATAGAACTTGAGAGTATTTGTCGACGTAAGTAAGTGTCGTTGTCGCATTGATTTTTTTACGACGAGGAGGGGGAGGGCTTGATCCGCCATTGGTATGTGTGGCGATAGGCATTAGTACAAATCATCTGATATTGTGTCCCCCACCCCACAAAACCTGGGGGCCATCGCCCCCTCGTCCCCTACCGATTGACGCCCATTTTGCGAACCCGCGCGTCACTGGCGGACAAAAAGTACCCGCAATATGAGGCTTAACCATTGGTTTCTGTTGGGATAAAAACATATCCGTCCTATACTATTTTGCACTGGCCCGTTACTCCAATACATTTCTTGTTGCTTAACCATCATGTATCTCCCATAACGATAATTATATGCACGATCAGAATGAAGATCGTGAAATGCACCTTTAAACAGACATGAGGAGATTTCCAGAAAGAAGCGCCCCCAATTTTTCTCGAACCTAGGTTTTTTACATATTTGGAATGCTTACCAAGGTATTAGATCACATCTGAAGTGAATAAACCGAATACGCCGTCTTTATGTAATAAGATGATGATTTAGTAGTTTCTGTCGTGCACGACAGAAAGTCACAGCATGGTTTTCTATGGGGAAAGAATACGATAACAGGTAAGTTCAAAACAAGGTTGCGGTTTTCTTTTGCACCGTGTTGTTCTAAACAATAAACCTTCCATATGTTCTTGGTAGGTGTCTACAACCGATCCAGTGAAATTGGAGAGATTCATATCCTAAAAATCTCCTCTTGTCACTTACCCAGGTCACATATCCTAAAGTTTCATTCATTATTAGAAAAGATTATTTAAAACTTTGTTATTGCTATATGTTTAAATGTTTTCGTTTTAAGGTGAAGATGGAACTATTGAGTTCAGAGCCAAAGACCTTGACTGGTAGCTTAACTGGAGACTATGGTGCTCTAGACGTTAGTGGGCTGATGCAATCGTCGTGGTGGACGATGGCTCGCATGCCTGCTGCATGACATACTAGTAGTGACAAGCTCACCTCAAGGAAAGATCTGACCATGCTTATCATTGTATAGTTGTTGATGACTGCTTTTTCAGTGCAGAACCTGTGAAACTTGGCCACGTGTGGCGAACCATTCACAGGATCCTTGGGAGTTAAAGGGTAAAAGTAAATCTCCAATAACCTTAAGTGCCAACGTTTTGATTTTTGCAATTTCTCGGTTATGCAATCAATTTTTTCAAGGCTTTTTTTGCTATTGTCTGATTTATGAATACGACTCTTCTGATACAAAACAATTTACATCCGCCACGGCTCATTAGAAAATTAGGTTGGGTCCCTAGGACCCCTGTCCCCCTTGGGCCTGACGGCAGTGAAAATCAAATATTTATATAAAAAATTCTGCTTGGGCTTTATTTGCTTAGATATATACCTTCGGAGGCAATTAAGTCATAATCAATAATACTTAAATCAAATAACCATTAACAATATTTAAAAAAAGGATCATTTTAATTTGTCAGGAACGTGCCTAACCTGAAAGTCTATGGGAATGACCAAGGTGAATTTAAAGTTTCCTGAGAACTACAAGAATTATCATTGGCTATATTTGCAATGCTTATGTAATTGTTATTCTAGAGTAGATATAAATGAAATTATTTTGGTTCGAAAAACCTTATATTGGATTTGTCTGAGAATGGAATGTGGCGCAACCAATTTCAATTGGCCATAGTCGAAGTCGGATTTCATTTTTATTGTGGGTATGTTGTTCTTCACGTGACCCCCATTCTACTTGTGTTAGTGCATGATCAAACGTCCCATTGGCAAGTGGTTATGTTATCATCTGGGTCTTGGTCCCTAGAACCACCCCCACCCCCCTTGGGCACTAACGGATTTTTTTATCTGGCACTTAGAGGGAATTGTTTTACTACGCCGAGGGAAATGACGGATTGAGGTGAATACTAAAAAAATCTTTATATTGCACTGTTGCATGTTTTGTCTGTTGCTGTTGTTTCTTTTTTAATTCTTAAAGGCACTTGTGTGCCTGTGCGTCTTCTAACTCTGCACCAAGGATCTCTCTGGTGCTGCTGCCATTCATTGCCGTGCAATATTGTGTGGTGTTTGTTTTTGCTGCTCGGTTTCATAAGTGCACTTTTGTTGTTTGTCGTTTTGTCTGTTTTTCCGTTTAAAATAACCCTTATCCCACATCCATCCTGTCTGTTTCTTGTTTCCTGAAAAATGAATGGCCCATTTGAAGTATAAATTATTCTAAAATTCTTCTAATGTCTACATATAAAAAATAAGGCAACTATCCTTGGGCCAGATAAGTTTGGTCGGTACCATCAGAGTTGTCCAAAGCGAGTGTGGTATCAACTTAACTCAGAAACATCATCTATAAATAGTTTTGCATGATAGACATTCCACAGTAGTAGCTTTTGCATAAACAACATGCCCCCGTTTGAAATTGCTCCATACCTAGTTTTAGCCATATGTTCTTTTAGAAGTACTTCTTTTAGAGTGAATAAATGCTAACATGAGGTGTTTGACAATGTACAACCACTGGACTCAAATCCATACCTTTTAAATTAACACCTAATCTGCAAATCCAAAAATGCCGCCATTTTCATAAATTTGCGCCTAGTTGACTTTAACAGTGCAATGTTCAAGGTATAACATGGATGAACGCCTTTTAGTTTGCAATACACTCTTGTTGTATAGATCACTATAACATTGTCTTTATACAAGACCTCGAAGGTGACAACCTAAGCATGCTAATTTGCATAAAGAAAATGGCCGCCTTTTGAAATTTTGTCATAATTATTCCGCTTTCCGTCCATATCCTGTCTTGTAGAAGACATTCTTTTTTATGCAAGATTCTAACCCAAGGTTTTTGATAATGGACAACCACCAGACTCAATCCTAGCATTTTAATTTACTAATTTGCAGAAATCCAAATGGCCGCCATTTTTTTGTCAATTGTGAGCACATTTGACTTTAAACAATTAAACAGTCATTGTTCAAGGTAACACATGGATTAATCTTACACTTAAGTTTACATTAACTATTGCACTATTATTATAGTCATGATTGTGTATGCAAGACCTTTCAGGGGACAACTTGACTGCTAATTGCAAAAACACATTGGCTGCCATGAAATTGGCCTTAACATTGCGGCCATATCCTGACTCATAGAAGAATATTTTAGGTACAAAACTCCCCAAAACGGCTAAAATGAGATTTTATTAAACACAACCAAAATGAATTCTTAAGGCCATCGATTTATAAATATAATGCATATCCCAAATGGGCGCCATGTTGCCAATTAGCATTTGTACTTGCGTTTCTTTTTGACTGAGCCACTTTGAATCCTGGGCGTTTTTAAAGTGTTAATGTTTCCCTCGGAATAATTGTGTCTAATATACTTTTTTAAAGCCCTATTTGCATATCGAATTTTGAGTATCCATTCTTTGTACTACAATGTGTTTTAGTAGTGATTTCATCATTAGGATATATGCGGATTTTGGCCATAATAACATTTATTTTACAAGGGGCAGTTAACTAACACCATCAACCCGCAATTCACAAAGTTTCCATTACAAGTATTTGCCATGTCTAGTCCTCTGTATTTTGCCTCCTTTAATAGTCGTCCGCTTTCCTCGTCCCATCATCACCAGACTGTCCAATGTCATATCTCACCTTTCATGTTTTCAAATGTAGCTAAACCACCGTGCAACAAATCTGTACATGACATCCATTATCCTACATACCGTCTGGCACTTGCACAGCTCTTGGAAATTATTGCAGGGTAATACTCGAAAACAACGTCTGCAGCAAGTTTGCCACTTGATGATCAATTACCCTCAAGGGACGTAACAATCCATCCATGCCTTGGGGCTTGAAGTGTCGAGAGCTTCTACGCACCATATAGTTGCTCCATCTGCATGAATGGTATAGCGTCCTCAACAGAGAAGAAGCAGTCCAATTCACTTTGGGACCTTTCTTTGCTCTAAACAATTAGTACCGGGCAAGTTTGTTCTCATCTTTGATGGGGGACCGAGCTACATACTAACAACATGACTCTTGAAGTTTGCAAAGAGTTCACACCTGTAGCCAACCTGAGAGGGGAGAGCGAGAGATAACGATATACATGTCACTTGTAGAGATTTGGGCATTGGCCTCGAGGGAGTACCAGCTCTAAAAAGATCGCAAGAGAGACCGACACAACCCTTTTTTCTGCACACAATACTGCACCCAAGTTTGTATCAGTTGAACTGATCCTCAAAGCCCTGCCTTCAACAATGATCTTAGCTGCAATATGTTTTTAGAAGTGTGGAACGCAAAACAGGACAAGGACAGTCAAAGGCAGCTGCCTATACAGTAATCGATGTGACTCTGTCAGCGAATTTGGTGCCAAAGGCAAGGTTCTGGATAAAAGCTCTCACTCCCACGTTACAAACTCAAATGTTTACCTGTAGTAACTATATCCCCCATTCAAGACTGGAACACTTGGCCAGCTCTCCATTGAGAACTTTCTGACCCTTCATGCAGAAGATTTCCATTGCTGTGGTTCCTTTTCCACCAACCACGTAGTGTCCTGAGCTGTTTCCAGGTAGCCCCACTTAGGAAAGCTTAGATCGGCTGATACTAGTTATCCCATTTTGAAACATCGCAATTATTCCATTTGGAGTCAGCTCCAGGTGGAAAGATGCCTCATTCACGAATTCAATCCAATAGATGTTACTACTTGGTTGGTGGCAAGTCCTTTTTTCCACAATGCAACTCTTAGCTCCTTAGCGACTGGTTCAAGAGGTTGGGACTTTGCTTACAGGATATTGGCCCATTTTGAAGGAGCACCCCCAATTTCAAATTGAATATTTTTGCACATTTACGTTGGTATTGGTCGAGGAAACTATAAACCTGCGAAACGAGATTCTAACAAATGCTATTTATCACAACATTAAGCGATTTTGTAATTGAATTGGGATCCAATTTTGGACTTAACGCAGGCTGGAAATGTTACTTTATGTCCGTCCTGATGAAATAGTGCACCTCGAGAAGAACAATAACTTGACTGTGCCAACTAATTACAACAACTAATGCTGAGCTTTAGACATGTACATGGCGCTATTCCCCCGCTATTCCACATGGGAAGCCGTTCCACTCCAGCAGCCGTTGATTATTATCGGGATCCCCGATAATATTATTCTATTACAAAATCCCTTCGTTTGTGAAGCATAGACATTTTCGAGCACAACCATTCACAGGTATAGTTTACCTAGCCATTGCCAATGGCAACCGTGTAAATCTCCAAATTTTTGCAAATTGTGGTCTAATAATTTCTTTAAGAACTCGCTTCTGGAATTAAGGTGGGTGTGGTGGCAACTGTCTCTGTCAACATGCAGGGTGCCTTCACATTAATACTTGACCCTATGCTCTTTGCATGCTCGCTACCTATTACAGTGTCGGATGGGGCAATTCCTGCTAAATGTATAACGTTCTCCGTTTGTGTGGACGAAGACCTCTTATGATAAGCCGGCGGAGCCGTTACTAGCTGAGTCCAGTTTATTGCCATGGGTTGAATCTTTCCCATACATGCCATTGTTGCTCCAACAATGGCAGACATGATTTTCGCATTGCTGTGTTGCTTGTTCCACAACACAGGTATTGTCCCTGATCTGCTTCACGGAGCCTCAGACTTCTGAAGGACCCCTAGAATCGCCAATTCGGTTCTCATCTGTTGACACGCCTTTCAGCCCATGGGGAGTCAGATCCAGGTGGAAGATACTCACAAGGTTCAATACCGTAGATGTTAACGGTCCCTTAACTGCTTAGGAGACTGATTCAGGAGGTTTGACTTTTGCTCAGAAACTCTGTCCTGGATTTAAGGTGGGTGGCAGCAGGTCTCTGTCCGGACTCGTGGTCTTCACATTAGATACCTTGCTCTACGCCTCTTGCATGATCGCTACACTACTTTGGAGCAATTCCTCTATGATGTATAGCTTTCGCCGTTTTGATGTATTAGTGTGAGCATACTTACCCTCGTCGGTCTTCTTGATGTGTTCGTATGCAAGAGTGTGGTCCCAACTCCTAGGTAGAGTGTTCGCAGTTGCTCCAAGCAGGGGTTGTTCCAGACCAGGTTACTTTTAAGCGTTGTTTTTTGGGGCTCCAGTTGCGTAGATGGAAATCCCCACTCCGTGTCTTGGACAGGGCTTTGACGTAGTTGTTTCCTCTAGTGATTAGGAGTTCATCCAAATCTTTGGAGTCTCTCTTCAACAAGTGTGCAGTCTGCATCTTGTACGCAATTCCAGATCGTCTGCATAATAACGACCGTTTTCCTCAACTCCTCGTGGTCCGTTGGTATAGATGTTGAACAGGCGAGTCGATCACACTCCTTGTGGTAGTCCATTCTTGAGCCGCTTCATCACTCTTCTTTCGCTCCTAGCTGAACAAAAGACATCCTGTTTGCAAGTTACCAAACAGCTAAATGGTGGCGTAGTCTTCCAGAGGACTACAGAGGATTGGCCAATACTTGTAATGAGAATTGTGAATTGGTCCAATAGTATGTATAATGTGGTATGTTATGTATTGTTCCTAGATAACAGATTGATAGCGTTATTGCTAATGACTTGGCAAATGGATTCATCATGGCAAATGTTTTGTTTGTCTGGGTGGTTTTAAAAGGTCGTTAGGGATTAGACATATTTTCAAGTGCAATAGATTAACACTTCAACTGAACTTAAACTTCCCATGATTGAAAACTGGCCACCATTTACAAGCACTAAGTGCTGAAATGTTGGGTACTGGCGTTTATTTATGTATATGCCTAATGTTTATTAAAAGTAGATGGCCATGAATTCAGTTTGAATTGTTTTTAATCAACCACCTCATTTCGAGCAGTTTTTGAGCCTAAAATATTTCTTCAACGATCCTGGTATAGCCGAACTAGTTATTGCGCAAATTTCAATGGCGGCATTTGTTTTATTCAAATTTTTACCTGCTTATTGTCACCTTGGAAGTCTTGCATCATCATGTTTTATAGTTATTTTGCGCAATAGTGGCATTATAACTTTAGATAAATTCATCCATGATTATACTTGATGTTTAAGTCATTATTTCAAAATTTACGAAAATGCGCCATTTGGATTTATGCAACTTAGGTTTAATTACGATGTTTATTTTGACTTCTGGTGTTTGTCCATATCAAACATCTCATGTCAACATTTTTTTTTTTATTTTTTTACCAGAAATTATCCTCTACAGAAGACATGGTATTGCTGAAACCTTATGGAGCAACTTGAATGGCGGCCATTTGTGTTATGCAAATTAGCAGGCTTAAGCTCCTACTTTGGAAAGTCTATTATGCAGAAATTATTTAATTGAGTGTCCTTAACACGTTGTAGTACTCTCTTTTTGCCACTCTATATGGACCCCATATGCCAAATATCACTTCGTGGCCCAAGCAACTAAACTGAAACGATAAGGTGTCATTCCTATTTGTCCAAGTCAATTTCTAGGCGATTAAATGCCTGGTTTGCTAATTTTATAAACAGACAATTGATGAATATTATTCATCTTTCCAGGGAGATGCCAGCGCACACAACTGTTGAAAATCCCATTTAGTAAGGCGATGGGTGGAAATAATGTTCAGATTCTGATAAAAGCTGAAACTTCTGGGCACAAAGGATCCAAACCAACTTCGAAATTCTAAAACAATTTCAGGGCTGTAGCCAAAATTACTCTCAATAGTATAGCAACGGTTGCTAGACAACACATTTTCCTTAGCAACCGCATAGGAAGTTATGGACCAATGTGTATCATGACTTGAATGTATGTTAGTATCTACAACTTCAAATTTCATATAAACAATTATTTTGAACAATGCCACCAACTCAATACCAAATTGCATGCCCTAGGCAACATATTGTCGAAAACAACCATGTAAAATTTCTGTTGACCACATTTCTTCCCTTATGACTACATCTATGTCATTATCAAAACTTCTCTTATCAATATTCACTCTCAAATTATCAATTATGCTAACATCATAGTTCCATTTTTTTATCATCATTCACCTCAACCTATCCCTGCAAATGCTTCAAAATGAAAAGTCATTCACATTCAGCTATCCAGGCGACTGATCTAAATGTGTCCCTTTGGCATCTGACATAAATAACGTTTGACCATCCCACTTAGTCAATCCCAAGATTTAGATCTAGTTTTGTCCCTAGCTGTGAACGAGGGTCCACCATATTTCACCTCACACTCGACAATCGCGCTTAACCCCTCCCTCCATTTTGCCCATTGACGCATCCGCCATCATCCACCCAACCCTCCTACCTCCTCCTCCACTTGCTCTCGAACTACCCACCCCGACTCAAAAGCCCTTAAAACTGCTCAATCTCCCTCCTCCGCACATGCCCATACCAAACGTACACCATTCACCTTCGCCAACCCGGTCCATCGCCTCATCCAAACCCAACATCTGCATCAAGTCTTCAAGTGTGCTCCTATCCAGTCAACTTCCATCTGGGGGTTGTCACAGCCACACATCGCTCTGCCATCCGCAAATCCCCTGTCTCACTCCCGTACAAGCATCACTATCTCACACAAATTCTTAGATACACCTTCCTTTCATCTCAAGGAATCGTTTCCCCTTGCCACAACTCCCCACATTCCCAAAACTTCACCCACCCAAAACTTACTCTAGCTGTCATGCCGCTCGATCCCCATTTCATTACATTTACCACAGAGGTGTATTAAGTCAATCCCAAAATGCCACAATTTTGCGAAATTCGCCTCAATAAAGGGTCACCTGAGTCCACACAATCCTATTACCCATAAAAACCCCACGACTTTTACACTCATTCTAGCTATCTAGCACACAACGCGTTTGGTACTTAAGGGACTTTTTAGCATGATCATGAATCGCCTGTGGGTTTCATTACACTTTTGAACTTTTAATCCCTAAAGTCACAGACATAGTTTTAGTTTACAGGATATCACATTGCAAATGCATTAGGGGATTGATTCAAAACACCCTCTGCATTTCCATATCCCCGTACAAGACCTCCCTCACCGATTCCACCTCATCCAACTTTTCCAACCTGTCCACCATCCCTCCTCGTTTCACATCTTCTGCACACCAATCTTTACCAAGCTTGGGGTCACGCATTCATCTTTTGTAGATCTCCCATAATCCATGTCCCAACACCTGAATTTGCTTTTACCTCTTACCGCATGGGTCTATACCTTACTCACTGACACGTCCTCCTCCACCCACTTACCATCACTTTTGTCTTTCCTAAGATTAACCGTCAGACCCTTACTCTCAAGAGCCTTCTTTTTCCATTTCCTTAAATTTTAACCTTCTTCAGTCCTAATTGCCATGCTCATCAAAACCAAATCATTTAGCAACAGCATGCTCTCTCACACACAGTCTCTTGCACTCTCCGTAACCACATCAATTTACGAAATTGCAAATATCAGTGGCGACAGTACAGAACCTTCAAGTACACCCACCATGCCCAACTACTCCTCAGACACTCAGACGCCCATTCGAACTCTTGTCTTTGCTCCTTTCATCCAAACTCCAACACCCTTTACCATTGCTCTGGTTACCTTTCTCCCTCATTGCCCCTTCCATCACTTTCCCCTCCGGGCATTATCGGAGAAGCACATACCTCCATACCTATACAGCAAAATGCCTGTGTGCTTTTTTGTTCCAAACCAACCACAGAATTACTCCATGGAGTCTCCATATTTCAAGTAGATTTCCACGTTCAGATATGTGCACATGAAGTCTACATGAACTCTAGTATCAGGAGATTTCTAGTGATTACCAAATATCACACAGGAGCCCATCAACCTGTACAACTAACTCGTGGAATGGTTCAACATGTGGGACGAACACTGAACGACATGCAAGACTTGCAGAGCTGAGCTTAATCTACCTTGAGAGATGACAATAGAAAACATAAAGGTTTCAGACTGCTGTCTCTACCAAGCTTATACATAGAGGCTGTATTAGCTTCTTCTTGATGTTTACTTCAAGAGCAATAATACGACCCGTAAAGACCTGATACTCACATGCATCTCCCCCGGAAATTGAGCTTATTCTAATAGAGAAGTGTTCATGGCATATGAGAATGACATAGGCACTGTCCTGCGACAAGGATTTGAGACTGATCGCGAATGACGGAGGTTGGTCATGATTACCCAAATTGCTGATAATGATCGCGACTGGACTTTTTTACACAGATGGTTCATTCGCAGGGTTTGACTGCTTGACCAGCAGTCAAGTGGAATCCTTGCCGCTGATGCCGCAGTCGCTTTGTCACTAGTCGGCATGATCCACAATGGGCATTCAAATAATTAAGAAACCCTCCAGCAGCACATGCTTTGCCAACCAGTGCTGCACCATGTTCGTACTTGTTCAACTGCATTAAAAGCGCCAGAGTAGGAGGACTCCCCAGTACCCCCAAAGACACTTTGAGAATCTTAATGTTCTTGCCTTACTCATGGAACGTCAGTTGGAGATAAGCCTTTTTGCTCTTGGTGTGTCAACCTTCATGATCGTTCCATGATACTTAAATGATTGAAATAATGAATGCGAGTATCATTACAAGAATGCGAGAGTCTGTCCTCCCAAAAAAATGGTCACTTTATCAGTGCAGTGGTAGACAATCCAAGGTCAGCTACATCCACTGGTTCCTTTCATTGTACAAGTTTATCCTTGTTCTAGAATGCTACAACTGAGGAGGGCAACTCAAGTGATAATACCGACCATGGTTTCACCCATTCTATACCACCTTGTTCTAAGGACAAGGAAAAGTGAAGGAATGTCCGATCGCTCACAATTAAATAAAGCCTACAGGTCTGCCATCACACCATGCTAGTCTGAGAGCAAAACCAGACATCCTATCATCAATGCCATGCTAAAATGTCCAATCTTTATTTTTGATGTAAATCTTTTGGTTGATGTTTACATCTTTTGTCATATGATTGAAACATTTCATTAATAAGGTATTATTTGAACATGCATGTATTGCTGTAGTGTATTTAAGGGAAATACCCTATTTTGGTGGCCATTTTAGACGCCATCTTGAATTTGAAACATATGGGAATGACACGAAAATTAGCACATATGCATTGCTTTTGATCAGGAATATTCATTCCATACAAAAGAAATGGATTGTTATACCATTTAATATGTTGCTATAATTTATTTAAAAGGAAATATTATATTTGGCGGCCATCTAAGTAGTCATCTTGAATGGGCCATTTTTTTTGGGGGGGACATCCAGATTGTATTGGGGTCATCTAGAGAAGTTACAAAGTTGATTTGGTTTAGTTCTGGGGTAGTAACAAAGGATGTGGTGATCCCAGCTAGGTGGCAGCTCAAGAAAATGCCTGTTGCTAGGGTAATTTTTTACCTAGAAACCGTTGCTAAGGAAAGTATTGTATATTTTGGCTCCACCCCTGAAAATGATCAGAATGTGGTGAAGAATAATTGTGCCAAGTCTTATTCTTTTATCATTTTCTGAGCAATAGTTGCTGTATTTTGCACCCCTCGCCCAGACTAATGTGTGTTTGGCCGGACTCGACCCGGCAACCTCCGTATTACTATTGACGGTGCCCTTACCAATTGAGCTAACAAGCCAGGGTTGGTAGAGGAGCGATAGATATTATCTATAGGTGGTAGGTCCGAAAGGTGTCCATCGCTTTCCTAACGGATAGCACCAGAACGGTATATTTACATATACAATTTATATTTGTTTTGAAATTTTAACTACTTAGTTCTCCAGGCAGACAAGGATGAATATTTATTAATCTTTTCCTGGAGATGCCCAGCGCACACAACTGTTGAAAAAAAAAAAACTCATGTGCGATTGACCGGACTCGACCCGGCAACCTCCGTATTACTAGTGACGGCGCCCTTACCAATTGAGCTAACAAGCCAGGGTTGGTAAAGGAGTGTTAGATATTATATATAGGTGTTAGGTCCGAAAGGTGTCCAGCTAAACATCTAAATATTTTTAAATAATAAACTGAATAAAGCAGCATATGCATTCTATATTTATTAAAAAATGTAATACAACTTAAAGCTTATAATAACTAAAAAGTACTTTAACTTAAAATGTGGATTACCATGAAGGAGGAGGAGAAATAAAACCACACTGCCAAACAAGTTCCTGCTAAAGGAACTTGCACCCCCCCCCCAGCCAGAAAAAAGGCGGAAGAGGGGCCCATACGAAGTGGGGTCTGAACACAGGTGTGTATTATTAACACTGTGCAAAAATAAAAAGCAAAAATTCCTTGGGTCTCAAGTAGCGGTTTATACTCACACACAAACGTAAAACGGTAGTAGATATTATCAAAGCAAAAACCAAGGATAACCGGAAGTTTATGAGCAGCAACATATAAAAGCAAAAATTAACACTTAAGTGCCCAAGCTAAAAAAACTTCCGTTAGTGCCCAAGGGGGGGTTCCTAGGGACCCAACCTAGATAACCACTTTCCCATGATCATGACACTAACACAAGTAAATGAGGGTCACTTAAGAACCACATACCCACAATAAAAATTGAAATCCGAACTTTGACCTATGACCTATGGCCAATTGAAATTGTCACTCTCCGAAAAGGAGTGGTTCGCACATTTCCATCCTCAGCAACTCCAATATAAGGTTTTGAACTAAAATAATTCATTATATCTACTCTAGATACCATCTTGTATTTTTCTTCGAAACTTCAAAATCGCCTTATTTTTCCCATAGACTTACACAGTTAAGAGCACGTCATGACAAAATTAAAATTGATGCTATCAACATCTAAAAGGTTATTTGATTTAAGTATTATTAATTATTAATTAATTGCCTCCTAAGGTATATATCTAAGCAAATAAATCCCAAGATTTAATTACTTTAATTTTTTAATTAGTAAAATATCTTGATTTTTTTCACTTCCGTTAGTGCCCAAGGGGGGGGGGTTCCTAGGGACCCAACCTAATTATTCTAATGAAGCCGTGGGCGGATTGAATTTTTTTAGTATCAGGAGAAGCGTATTCATAAATCAGACAATTAGCCAAAAACTCCTTTAAAAATTTGATTGCGTAACCGAGAAATCGCAAAAAAAAAATCAAATGTTGGGTACTATGGACCCCCCCCCCCTTGGGCACGTGTTAAATTAAAAAATCCAAATTTTATGGCAACCCCAAAGGTGAGTAAGGCTGCCCAGTACGGCGGTCCGGTAAGTACGTATATCCTGTTTCTAAAATTGAAAAACAAAAGTTGGCGTAAATTGAAACCAGCGTTTGAAAATTCTCAAGACTGGAATAATACCGAAAGGCATTGTGGGAAAATGGATGCGGCCCGTAGCGACTGCGTGTTTGCGAGCACCGAAGTACCCGACAAAAACGTTCAATTTTCTCGCTAGGTTCTATAGGTTCAGACCCAATTACGATACATATTCAAAACAAAACATAGTAATGGACCTTCTGATTCAAAAATCTCCATAGGGCCCCTTCGTTTTCCGTAGATCTTTGAGATTTAGTTTCATTTGCATGCATTCGCTATGACGGACTGATAACGTTAATCTCTCGCGCAGTACTAATTTAGATAATATCTTTCGCAGTCTGTAACACAGGCTACACACTTTCCGGACCGCCGTAGCTGCCCAGCCTGCGTGAGCATGCTACTGGAACTCAAGTCAATCGAAAAAAGCGAGGGAATAAATAAAAACACAAAAACGTGAAGGGCAACGCGCATCGCAAAAGGCTTTAAAAATGCGAGAGAAGATGTGTAAGCTGCTCAAGATTCCACGGTATCACCTTCTACTTTTAAACCAGAATTACATAAGCACATACACACGCACACACACATTTAGCACTTCAAGCTCAGGAGGCAAACAGAGAAAAGTGACAATGTACATTTAAACCGCACATGCAAGCAACTTAAAACCTTTTAACGAAAACTAACATTTCTATCAGTTCCAAAATATTTGTGATATCATGCTAAACAAACATCCGCATATGAATGAAGAGCCAGCTACCTTTCAAATAATGGTAATGCACATAAAATAAAGAATTAGAGCCATGTGAAAATTAGTGAATTCCATAAGTGACTAAAAATACTAGTATGTGTGAAAGGATTAATCTTCAAGATAATAATTATACAGCCTGTCTCAAAAAAAGTGGTACAATCAGAAAAAAAAATGGTAAAATATGAAATTTCAAAATAAGTCACTCTTACTTGGAAAAATATTGAAGAACAAAGACCAGGCTTTCCAATGGTGTTTGTTTCATCTTATTTGCTTTTGTCAATCCAGAGATATAATCAATTTTGTGCGATATACCAAAATCGATTTTGTGCCACTTTTATGCATGGGCTGAGTTGCTTCGCCCAGTTATTCCATGCTGTCTTGAAACTCACATAAGATTGCAACTTGACAAGAGAAACAAACCACAGATTAAAGTAAAACAAAGAAGTCTAGTTTTATCAACAAAAGTTTTAATAGTCAACGTAATCAGTTCAATGATAAATATCTTCTTTCATTAAATAATAACAATACAAATATTATTGCACGTCATGAAATGGAACTTTGAATTTATACAAAAACTCGTAGCTGAATATTTATTAATCTTTATTTAGTTGTTAACTTCAGCCAGAAGAAATGTAAATGCAACCAAAATAAAACACTCCAAATCCAAAGAAATGGTTTAAAAAATATGCGGGGGGGGGGCTCACATAAGGATGGCCACATTCAAACCCAAGGGCATTCGGTGACTTTACACATGCAAAAATATGGGGTCTTTGGTGGAGAGACAGCCAAATTGCCCATAAATAGGGGTTATTTGGGGCACAAGTCGGTAAATGTTTCAAAATATGGGGTCCTTGGTTGAGATTTGGGCTTTAAAATTTCTAAAAAGGACGGTCTTTGTGTGAAAATTTTCCCCAAAATCGGGTCTTTGTGTGACAGTGGAAAAAATTGTAAAAACATACATTTTTGGGTGACGATGATGCCTAAAACGGACGGGTGTCATAAGAGCATTACAGGTGCATCACATCCACAATGTGATTGCCCCCCCCCCCCCCCAAGTCTGGGACACGCAAAAGCAGCTATTTTTTATAATAGTTTTATCATTCGTATTTGGGTCGTACAGATAGCTTTTGCTAGTCTTAATTAAGGTAGGCCTACTCCACTCTCGCTCAATTTATCAGAAATAACTATAAAAATTACACTGGGCCATTCATATGCATGTGCTCGGAGCAATTTAGTATTCTGCCACCACGGTTCACACAGTTTATTCCGTTGAGGCTGCCGAATTCGTAGGGTGTGGGGCACCATACCAATGCCATATAACAATCTTAATACCTGAACTCACTACCTTAAGAAGATACGGTCCAATGCACATTGCATTGTACCGCTGAAATTATAAATTAATTTTTTCCAGTGCAACACTAATTACTTACATATCGATTCAATTAAAAGACTGAGGTTGAACGGTCAAAACTTCAGAAAAAATGTGAGACAGACATATGATCACTGGATGTTTCTATAGGTTACACACCACTAACTCCACTTATACACCGTAGTCTATGGGAAAAATGGCAACTTTGAGAATGGTTTCTTTCACATTTAAAACTCTCACAGAGGAAAATACAAACAAACATCACCCCAAAGTCCAAGCTGAAATCACCGAAAAACCAAATTTTGACCATGATGACCATGAAAATTTTTTAGTACGAATCACCAAAACTTCGACCGATGTCAGACCGGCAACCCAAGATTCTATATAGTCGCCAGAGCAGGTAGTAATCTTCCAAATCGACAAATGTGAATTGATGACGCGGATAAATTACCTCAAATTACATGATTCCAAAGGCACACTTAGTTTGAGAAAACATACCAGTCTACCATGTCAAGTATGAAATTTCACAACTTTCTTAATATAACTAGTGAATTTTCAGACATGTTAAAGCACTTTTACGGATGCCATGCAAGAAAGTCATGCACACAAGATTTTTTAGCCTTCCAGGAGCCAGGTTAGTGGTGTATAACCTATTAGATGTCCTCCATTGGCTTCTAGGCAAAGGACAAACGAAAAAAACAGAGCAGCAAAGAGCAGCAAAAAACTGATTCCTTAAATAATTAAGAATGAAATACCTCAATAACATTACATACAAGCCGTAGATAAAGGTAGACTTGCCGAGCCACAAGGGAGGGCCATAATGGGTAATGCCGCAGTTAATTATAGACGGATCAAAGCCGCCCTGTGGTGGACAAGATAGACGAATTCCAGTTACTTAAATACATTCCCCGGTCAATTGATTCCCTGTGCATCGCAAAATAGATCGATGACAGCTTAATGTATGTAGTCCTGGAATGATGCATCTTGCCCACCAACAATGTCTGGTGTGGACGTATATGATACGGTCTATCGACTACCAAAAAGTTTACCAAAGATTGGCTCTAAAGAAAAAATATGGATAAAGACCACTTAAACTACGGTACGAAAACAAGAAAACTGTCTTTCAACTCTCAAACAACAAAAAGCAACTGACCATGGCAAGGACTTAACAAAATAAGTAACTATCGCATCAGTGGCGTAACCAGACCTTGGCAAATGGGGGGGCTGAAGGGGTGCCAAGGCTTTTTTGAGGGGGCGAATTGGGTCCTTCTCCATAGACACTGTACAAAAGTCAGTTCATTTGGGGGGGCTGGCGGGGGGGGGGGGAAAAGGGTTCGTTTGGGGGGGGGGCTGAGCCCCCCGCACACCCCCCCCCCCGGGGTACGCCACTGTCGCCATCCAAATTAACACAAAGAAATAACTAAAACGAGAACCACCATACAAAAATGTACACATTGAGAATTATAGCCTTCCCACTTTTAAAATCAGGGAATTCACACTCTACCTTCAACTGCTCTGAACTTACAGAACGCAAAATTAAAAAACACCTTCCTAAGGCTTACTGCTAAAAAAAACCCTGGAATTAAACCACACCTTTACAGCTGACGACTGGGATCCCTATAGGCCCCCCTACAAGTACCTTCCAAATGGTTTGCACTTTTCATTTAATTATCAATTAAACATTCAAGAGCCGAGATTATTGCAAAACCGAAATCTAATAAACAAAAACATTCAAATTTAATATCAAAAACTAGACTAACATACAGGTTTTGGGATGGACACTTAAAAACAGTCAATATACAACACATTCAATCTTAGCATTAAGATAAAACAACCACTAAACTAGAGGGTTCCGGCTGAGCTAAAACTGGGCTGACAACCACACATGAAGCAAAACGCCTAAATTGCTAACTGCAACACAAGGTCGGCCAAAATATACTTTAACCACATAAATTCCGCCAAACACAGAACTCAAAACCAACTAGGAATTTCGCGGTTCTCAGCTTCCGCGATTTGCAGTGGGGTGCGGGGTTGAAGGTGTTAGGTTCCGTTTGGACCGTTATCAGACTGACCTGAGATTAGTAAACTTTTTTAAACTACCTAGGATGGCTCCTGTCTAGCCCTAGGGCCCCTTTGCAACTATAACGGTGTTCACTTTAAATACCTCCCCAAGTCCAAGGTCCTGAATTCACAGTGGTCCCTTCTCAGCTACCCCAAAATTCCCCTTTTCATCTGTCTCATAGCCCCCGTCCCCCGCTGCCACCGAGCATCCTTAACGAAGATTCGAAGATTCTCCTCTAAAACAGGTGCCCTTTCCCCACTAACCCATACACCATGACTTCCGCACATACCTCCATCCCCATACCAAATACTCGAATTCCCTTTCCATGTAAATATGGTCAATTCCAACTACGTTCATTTATCTCTTTCCAGATTACTATCTTTTCTGAACTAACCCAGATTTCCTTCCCATTACCCCATGTTCCACTTCTTCCCACTACCCATGGTTCCTTCCAAACTCAGGTTCTCCTTTCCCCAGCAACCCCGCTTTCACGCCCTGTCACACTGAGTTACAAATACTTCACATTGAAGCAATAAATTTAGTTCTCGAGGTCCTCTTTTTGGAAATATGCGTACCCTCGAGCTTATTTTAGCCTAATTTGATTTCTAAAAGCCTCAATAGTTTCCTCCAAATCCATTTTCTTCTAGCCCGATTTAAAAATATTTAAAAGAACAATCAGTTCCCAAGTCCCTTCAATTCAGAGTCCGGGCGACCATCCTCCCTAACCCCAGGTGCCCACCTCGGTCTCTCTCTCTCTCTTATACTCTCACCTTTTTAAAGCTGAATTTGAGTCCGAATATTAGTCCCGGATTTAGTCCCAAAGCCATGCAAGGTTCTCCAAATCCTTTTTCTTAGGACCTAATTAAAAATCAGTTCCCCCCCCCTCTACCGGAAGTCGGTCACACATATCCCTACCCAAAAGTTAGCGCCCCGCTCATCCCCTCACTCTCATACTCCTCACTTTCTCTGATACATTCTTTTCTATTTTGTCATTTTCCTTACAAAGCCCCTATCCCATCTACATGTACAACGTTTGTCAATACATAAAAAAAACAACTCTAATTGCAACATGTCATGTGTTAAGACATATCAAATTGAGCTGATTTTTTCTCATTTAGAAACATTTTTTTGGATTTAACTACTCTTTACACCGCATAAGAAATGATTTTAAATTGTTCTCTATTAGTAAAGCAATAAAATACCATTGCCATTTAGATCAATAACCAGAGGCCATACGGGGCAGCCCCCTTGGAGCCTTTAAGTGGACGCCGCGGGACAATCCATGATAATGAGGCATTCCTCTCCATACCCACAACACAATTGGACCTTGATGATCACATATTTTATTCTACTACTATGCATGATAATTTGAACCATGTATTTTGGGATGTGTGGATTTCAGTACTCGATGTTTTCAAACATTCATTAGAGGCCACAAATTAGGTTGCTAGCTAATATGAGATTAGATTTTTAAGTCCTTTCACCATATCCCTACACAATAGATAGGTATCAGAGGTCAAGACTGCATGTAAAGATGTAACAAATCGTGATGTTTACACTATTTTACCAGCAATTTTGACACAGAAATGTATTATGGGTATTGATTCTGAGTTCCTTGATTGTTCCACATTCTTTAGTCCACATTACAAGTTGAAACCATCTTGAAAAAAAGGGTAACATTCGGGCCGATACAAAAAACCACTTATATCCTGTTATAATCATCCCAAAATGGGCCTTCAGATTCTCATAG
This sequence comes from Ophioderma brevispina, assembly GCA_023653785.1. Lineage (NCBI taxonomy): Eukaryota > Metazoa > Echinodermata > Ophiuroidea > Amphilepidida > Ophiodermatidae > Ophioderma > Ophioderma brevispina. Next base: position 39,150 of record JAMKCH010051906.1, on the reverse strand, counting down.
TTTTATTTTAGTAACCCCTCTCTCCGAGCACACTAATTATATGTTCTTCCTCAAGATGATACCCCCCCCCCAATTAGGAATACATGGAATATTCCACATTGGCCAGTCTCTAATGTACTTCATTCATAAATAACTAGCTTGCCTCAGAATTCATCTCAAAAATCTACCTTTTTTCCTCCAAACCAAAACCCAACACAGGCCTTTTCTGTGCCTGAGAGAACTCAAACCACTACCGATATCAATTTATAGCTCCAACAAACCCTCCCTCTATCCAAACGTTAACGAGTTCAATTTCCACCCACAATGCAAAAAGGCAGTACCTACCCCAATACGCACCCTTTACTGTCTTCTGCCGATACATTTTTGGACGCTCAAAGGTAATACCATTCCAATTCATAGACTAACATTCTGATCACTAGCAAGTTAATATAAAAAAAATACCAAGTACAGTTCCTGAGCCCACATATACGTACCCAACAAAACTTCCGCACCTTAGCGAGGATACTTCATGCTACATCACCTATAAACTAGTCTGGATACAATTATGTAACTGAACCAATCTCCCCCCGCCAAAAAAATTCAACATTCAAAAGTCCACTCGAACATATTCCATCACAATAAAACATATGACCTAACTCATCCCAGGCAAGATCATACTCATCGACCGAAGTCGACGAATAACTAGATAAAAATTCCTTTAAAAGGAAGGGCTTGTCAAGGGGAAATAGCCATGTAAAAGGGTATGGGAGGGATTAGTAAGATGACATTTGTGGAGTTTTTTGCAAGTTACATTATGTGATTTTTGACACACTTAGACGAGGTCTACATGAACGTAATACTTTACACAGAGTTTGAGGCGGTTGCGGCCAGCAATCATTCATTATAGCAACGCACCAAAAATGTCCACAAGAAATTACACAATAGGGATGGCAAACCACAAACCAATTGGGTGCTTTGATGTGGGTCTGTCATGGTGTTCCAGACCTACATACGGCTTCGTCCTCGTTCGTTAATTCATACAAAAAAATCAGAAAAAAAACCTTCCAGTGGAGTTGATTCTTCACTCAAGGTTTTTGGATAAGAAAATATTCCTTGACAACATATAAAACATTACTCTTTTACGTGTAACCAATGGCGACGTCTAACATTGGATTTTCTTGGCCGCCCATCCCTGACAGAGTGAATATGGTGTTATATATCCCTCTATACATTACGATTTTGAAGGAAAAAAAAATGCGACCAAAATCAAAATACACATAATACACTTTTATTCGGGAAAACAATCAACGCTATAGTTATCCACCACAAGGTTAGCCCACTGCGACTCCCAGCAGAACTATATAGAAGAGCAATTCCGGATATTTTTGGCATGCCTACGGACGTAAAAGTATGTTATAGGATTCGGCGCGAGCCTACCAAGTGATCGCTAACATTTTTGTTTTAAAGGTCCATGACCCGGCTGAGTAGACATGTCTTAATTTCTTACTTTTCATATCTCACAGTATCCTGATCATATCGCACACAGTTTTTAAAAGTGAACATCATGGAAGTGTTTAAATTTTAAGATAAATATACCCAACTGACAGGGCTTTCGCCTGTTTTCGCGAACGCGTTTCAAGATGCTGGAGTTGGATTTGGGACCCCGTTTAATTACGTCAGAGTAACAAGTTGTAACAAAGCCATCCACGTTGGCTAACCGCACCGCCCACTCCAGTATCTCTCCTTGTCGGTTTCTTTGTCTGGTAACTTGAATAGCAGCTTTCTTTTGATCGCCTTGTCGGTACGGTCGCCGCCTGTGCACCCTTCGCCAATAAGACGCAATTATTTAATTTGAGGCACCAAATTTTTTCCCCCCCACAAAGGAAAATTAATACCTATGATACAACACGTACGACGCTATCACGGACTCAGTCAACTGTGTACGTATTCAAGAAAAGGTGGGCCACCCGCACGTCCGTTCCACCCGATGAAGATCATGACGCCTAATCGCCTATCGCGTATTTGTTACTCGACGTCACTTCTGGGTCACGCTTGCCAGCGCGATAATCACTTTCATTTTGATTTCCTTTGAAAGCTGGTCCAAAACACATGATATTATTCCCATTTATCAAATATACGGTTTCCTCATTTAACTGCTTCATGCAGATTTACAAATTGATAAACAATACAATACATGAAGAAACCATTTTTTGGTGGTATTATAATTAGGTTTACAGCATGTCCCTGGACCTTTAAATAATTATTAAAGCCTTTAAAAAAATTTAAGGCTCAGCTCTCCCCCTTTCAGCACATTGTCACACACATGACTTCAATATTATTTTCTTCAATTTTACTCTGTCCCACAAAGACTTAAATTTGTCAAAATTTGAAAACTGTTCCCCCACGCCATTGCACTATTCCAATTCCATATGAAAACTTAGAACATTCGTTACTTCAATGACATATTACATATCATTACACTGTATTTACTCGTAAATATCCATTCTATTAAAAAGTGTGCCCATAGGTAAAAGGTCCACACACAGGGGGAATGCCCAGTACTACTACCATGCGATCTGCCTGGTCGCCTATGCATTTTTGAACACCTTGACCTATGGACCTGATGTTTGACATGGCAGGTAGAAAACAACAGCCTTAGGTTTATTATCACGGTTTCCAGGTGCCACAAAAAAAATCACAAGTCATCTAGAGTTTAATTTGCATAAAAATCCGTATAAAACCGCAAACGTAAATAAGGTGGCTGATCCAATCAAATCCAGCCATTCATGTGTTCCTAAAAAATGTAAGAACCGTTTATAAGGTTGCTAGACCAATCAAATCCGACCCACTAATGTTTCCTCGCGGCCTCACTTACATAAAGCAATGACATCATCCAACCTTTGGATAGTGAAATTTTGACAACATTTTATTCATAACATCAAAATGAAAAATTCTTAAATGGGCATTTCGTGATCCACAGCAATAGTCTTGATTTAACTAAAAGAAATTAATAATTATTTTAAAAAACGAGAATGTATATCATCTGAACAGTTGACTCAAGCATGACAATAAGCAATATATCATCTTACTAATACCTCACATACCCATTACATGGATATTTCCACTTGGTCCGCACACCTTTCCTTTTTAAAGGAATTTAAACTTATTATTATTGATATCGCCCACGACTTGCAGCAAATGGTGCCAAACGTTAGAAAGGCCCGTTCATTCAATGCACTCTGGTTCAAGCCTATCAAATAAGCAATATATCTCTTACTAATACTTCAGCATACCAATTATCAAATGGCATTTCCCCTTGGTCCCCCTTTCCTTTTTAAAGGAATTTTACTTTATTATATTGATATCGCCCACACCTGCTACATTGTGGGGTGCCCGAACGTTAAAAGCATCCGGTTCAGTCCATGCACTCATAACGATTAAAGACGCTGTTATCCAGCAAATCACTGTAGAATTTCTCAGTAATCACTTCGCTGCTTTGCCCCTGTATTTCTACCTTTTGAACACTATATCTTTTTTGTAATGTACGTTCAGGTTTTCGCTGGCCTATCTTATTGAGTACTATCCATATGACGTAATGCATAACATTCATAAACTATCACACATGTAGATTTTAGGGGATATAATCGGCACTATATTTTAATGCAACACTGCTATTTGTAAAATGGTCAAAACCCCAGCGAATAGAGCGGACCCCTACCCCGCCCCGCCCAAAACACAGTAAACAGGGGTGAGGGGTACGATAACTCTACAACTTATCAGCAAAACAATATATTTAATTAAAACCTTTAACCTTAAGTGACCAAGGGGGGGGGGGTTCCTAAGGACCCCAATATTTGGTTTCCGCGCTGGCCGCTTACGCGTTGGATTTTTGGCGCCGAAATTTTTTGTAATTGTCTGAACTTTTAAATGCCTAATGCGCTTCTTTTCAAATTACAAAGATTAAATTGGCCAATCCGTTAATGAGTTTCATTAGTGGGGGTCCATGGACCCCCCCCCCCTTGGGCACTACGGAAGACATTTCAGAATATTTTTAAAATAAGAATAAACCAGAACCAAAGCAATTTTTTTTTTTTGCTGATATAAGTTCACACATACATGTAAAGTAAACAATTATTAGTACATTAAAAAACTTACCCTTATTTATGTGCTGGAAAACAAAAACATTTCATCATGGATGTTGCCAAACCGTTACTGTACAAACTCTAAGGGAACTGACGTGCATTTTGCACACCGTACAAAATACAGGATTCCCATAAAACTGCTATTTTTGTGTTAAATATATGTCATTTTGGTCTTCTAGAATAGGATTCAACCTAAATAATTTTCAAAGTTTTGGTGTAAGCGCAAGGCCTCAGTTTATTTTCCGTCCTTTTTCCCATTTTTCGTCGTGTTTTTGAAAACATGTTTTGGCCCCTAATTTGCACCCAAATAACAATTTCTTTTTTGTTGCTGATTTGGGTTGTCTTATGACCCTTCACATGTGGTATAAATTCGTGCAAATTCCCTCGGAAAGTGGTTTTCCTAGGGGGGGTCCCTGGAACCCCCCCCCCCCTTGGCACCAACGGGAGTGAAAACCCCTTGTTCACGTTAAGTGTAATATATCAAATTTAGGCTAATACGAACCTAAATACGACTTAACATATGTAACACCTCACGTTGAAACACCGACGCATACCTGGCAAGAACCCACCAGAAGAAGAACTCACAGAAACATGTTCCATATACAAACTTGAACTACTAAATCCAACCTATCAAACACCTTGACCCACCATATCACGTATCGACTTCAAATAAACGCAAGTAAAAAACCTCCATCATAGTCACTCCATAAACAGACAAACACAAACACCATATCTAAACTCAACTAAAAGTTACGCACCATATACAAAAAGGAGTCGATAATAATGGGAGAGGAACTCACCCCGTCTGGTTGATGCCTCGTTCCGCTCCTTTCAATGTTGAGGGGCAGTGTTCAATTGTTAGTGGACCTTGTTCTTACAGAGGTACATTGGTGGGAGTAAATATGGGTACAAAGCTACATTGTGGGCGTTTGTAGGTCTAAGCTGTGTGTGCCAGTCAGCGTTTACACCTGGATTTTGTATGTCGCACGTGAGGGTTAAACTTACAACTCAGAAATATTCCCCACAGTGTAATGAAGTATCCCTACAACTACCCCCACCTGCCTGATTACCGATTAATATACACAACACACACACATGTGGGGGTATTCCCACATTGTACCTCTTGTCGGTCATGTTTGATGAGGGTTTGATAAGAGTGGTCTAAATTGTAACATTTACATGTTTCCTGACGCTATATATCTCTTAAAACGAAAGAGTGAAAAACACTCTAAAAAGTGAACTTCGACTCCACAAAAGAGCCAGCTGAGTTAACGCAATCTTTTAGAGTGATATCCACTCAAAATAAAGATGACAAAATAACTCTAAGGAAGAGTGAACTGATAATCCTTTTTAGAGTGAACTAGTCACTCTTAGAGAGTTGTGATTCTTTAGGAATTTGTTTAATTGTTTGGTGAGTATATTGTATGTGTAGGTCATAATTCATAGCATCGTGCAGATGAATATTGTGGCCATCATTGGCATGATTCAGTGAGACATGCATGATTGTGTCACGCATGACGTGTATTATCACGGTATGCATGCCCTTGACATGCCTGATTGTGGTTTCGTACATGTGTAACGCCTCCCCCTGTGCCGGGAGGCCTGGCGAGACTACCGTTATGTGCAAGTGATAATACAGTAATAACATTTTAATGCTTCTCCACACCTTGTCTGTAAATGCTATGAACTGTGACCGACATATGCAATATACTCACCCGTGAAGATTCTTAGAATTTCTTCACTATTTCAACTTCGTTCAAACAAACAACCTTGCTGACGTCTCACTTCACTCGTGTCCGCCATGTTGGTTTCGAAAATAATCACGCGATTTGCGGCGTATCTGCATTACTGAATTGGCTATTATTGCACTCCGAAAAAGATGCAGCATTTTCTCTCAATCTTTAAAGCTAAAAGCCGGTCGATAAGAGTTCAGAGTGGGCTTCACTCCGAGAAGAGTGGCATTTTGAAGCCATCGGTAAGAGAGTGAGCTGCTTTTTACGGGAGTGAAGGTTGTCGGGTTGCCTTTTCTCGCTCTTTAGAGCTAAAAGCCACTCGCTTAGAGTTAAAAAATTTAAATAAACTCTGAATTCAGATATTTTCACTTCATCACTCTTTCATTTTAAGAGAGTATATCAGATAAAATCATACAATCCTAAGATAGTAAGCTAGGTTTTTCTGATCAGTATTGTTTTCTCGTTTCTTTTATGTTTTAAATGAAGGAAATCGCGATTTTTTGGGTATAACTTCCGTATGTGTTTGCACATCGAAGAGCAATCCTGTCAGACTTTTCATAGTCTACCTAAGTTTTATCATAGCCATGCTATCCTCATACTGCGTGGGGGCGCTTATACCACCCATGGATACTATATCACAACATGCAAAAGAATCCTTGACTTAAAACTGACCAAAGTGAACAATTTAACAGCCTATGTAGCTCACCCATCAAATAACCAGCTAAAGCTATAGAATTCATATATAAAAACTATAGCATCGGTGTGTATCCACCCATCTCTTCTGACATCTGCACAGACGGATTGGCAAATGACGCATCCATCACTACATAAGAATTACCCTCAGTTTACCCATGGAAGAAAGAACGGATAAGAATGAAGCACACCGACTTCCACCATTCGCACAAAAGGAAGGGATTTCAACAGAGACCCTTTGATCGTTATCCTCTGTCACAATCGATGATCGGCGAGTAATCATTAATGGAGAATTTTTGTGAAAAATCTATGAACACGTCGTCGTTAAAAGTTTTTTTTAATATTACACAAATGTTCCGGCTGTTCCGGTGGGTATATGTTTGCTGGTTTTCGTTTAAATAAGCAGTGTTTTGTCACATCGTTATGCGTTCAGCCTTAGTGCCCAAGACTGCCCTAGCGTGAGAAATAAATGATGAAATGAAAGTCTGATAAATTTGAACGTATTGACCAGGGGGTTGTTTGGATTTTCGTTTGACCCAATGCTCTTTCCAGGGGGTTATCTGAAAATGACCCCTAGCTGAAACAATTTTCAGTAAAATATATCCGTTTTGGTTTTTGTTTGTATTATTACTAGTTTCAGTGCAAATATACACCTACGGTACAGCAGTAATATGATATTCCTACTACTGTGCTATCTTTAAATATATTTTCACTAGTATTATTCCCAGTTTATATTACTCTCTTTTGAAATATCCACTTATAATGTATTATAAAAATATCTTACTTGTATGCAAAAATATTTTGATTACTATTGGTAAACAAATAATTTTTCACTATTCTGCATGATTTACATAATTATTTATATTGTTTTTGCTCTATCTATGATAAACAAACAAAGATTATTGAGAGTTGGGAGAAAATTTGCAGTGGATATTAACCCACGTGCGTGACCTGTCTCAATACATGAAGATACACATTGAAAATAGCCAATATAAAAGAAAGGAAAAACGACACTTGTGCTATGACAAAGGAAAAATAACATCAATCAATCAATCAATCAATCAAATTTATTTGAACTTCAACATCAATAAGTGTTAATAAAAACAATATCAATAAGGCAGCCAAAGCCAGTTTTAAAAATGCGAATGTTTTATTTAAATAAATTAAAAAAAGCAAAAAATAAAAAAAATAAAAAGTTAATATACAAAACCAAGCAAAGCAAATTTTAGCAAGCAAAGGCCATAATGATCAATGAAAGGTGAAGTGAGAATATGAAGATCGAGGGCACTGCTAAAGCAGGGGTGAGGCGCAGAGACCCTTCTTTAAGTTCTACAATATATGGATATACAAAAAATATATAACACAAGGATTATATTACATTAAGGGACAAGACCAAACAAGGAACAAACAAACAATCATGTCCAAATAAGGAGGAAAAAGGAGGAGGAAGGAAGAAAGGGACAGGAAAAGAAGGGAAAGGAAAGGAAGCAAAAGACAGGAAAGACAGAGAGGAGGAATAAGGTAAGGAAGGAATAACAGGGCATGGGGAGAAAGGAGGATGGGAAGGAAAGAAAGAAGGGAAGGACAAAGGGAAAGGGACAAAGGGAAGCGAATACAAGGAATAAGGGACAAAAGGACGGAAGGAGGAGAAGAGAAAGTGGGATAAAAGAATGAAGGAGAGAATTTATGACGCAACCAAGAACAGGAATAAAAGAGGAAAAAGGAACGGAAAAAAACAAAACATCAAGAAAAAAGGGTGGAGTTATGAGCATTCATAACTTTCATGAGATGATACCCTTCTTCATTCTCGAGTTGAAGGAAGAGCGATGGAGAAGATTTCGAGGTCCCTCGGGAAGAAGATTCAGAAATAAGGGTCCTGGGATCTAGAAGTGTTGCTGGCATGGACAGAATTCGTTGCAGTGATGAAGGATTCATCCCTATATCTAGGTCATAGATGAGAATGGGACCTACTGTTAAAAAGGTCTTCATGCAGAAGATCCTCAGGGAGAAGCACATGATGGAACTGATACATGAAGGTTGTCAACTGAAGCTTGTAAATATGTGTATTTTAGAGTTGACAAGGAAAAGAACAAGGATCTGTGTGACAAGACCACAGAGATTTGTACAGGTCCGTATAATTCTCTTTTGAAGGTAGAAATAAACGATTAAGATTAGTGTGTTAGGATCAAAACCCAAAATCATAACAGCACCCCTAAGCATAGACCAAATAAGGACGGACGAGAGAATTTTATAGAGTGTTAGAGTGATCCGGAGGAAGAAATGGGAGGGACTTTGCGGATAATGCCATTGTATTTGGAAATTTTTTAAGAATGTGAGTGTGAGAAACGCCAAGATAAATTATTGTCAATTAATAGAACAGGAATTAGTTGTCCAAACCTGCTGGATAGATGTATTATACATTTAATATCGATGTTAATATTGGTTTATTGCTATGTTTATTTTAAATATCATGTAATTGGTCTTTTAATATTCAGAGACAAGTTATTTAATTTCAACCAATTGGAAATTGTGTTTAAAGATAGTTCATCATTAGTATAGATTTTAACGTTTTAGGGTCATGATGTGAAAAAGAAATATTAGTATATCAGAAATAAAAGAAAGTTGGGAATTTTGAGCAGAGGTGGAAGGTCATTAATGTATAATAAAAGAGCAATGGTCCTAGGATAGAGCCCCGAGGTGTTAACTCCGCAAGTAATGGGAAACCGAACTTGACAAAGTGTTGTTGAAGAGGAACGTTGACTTTCTACCAGAAAGGATAACTTCTGATCCCATTTGTTAGCAAGGCCTCTGATACATAGTTGTTAAGTTTATGCAAAAGAATGTTATGATTTATGGTATCAAAGGCTTACTTAAATCAAGAAAGATACCAACCGAGTGTAGTTTCTGGTTAAGGTTTTCCGTTAATGAAACAATAAAGTTCATTAAATTGACCATATACGGGGATGTTAGGCCTAAAAACAAATTGCTTTGGGGAGTTAGAAGTTGTGATATTCAATAAAATTAAAAAAGTCGAGCATAGACAATTTTTCAAGTAGCTTGGATTTAGCTGGTAGATCGAGATAGCCTGTAGTGTGAAGTTCGTGCTATCTACCACTTGTAAAAATGGGGATAACATTAGCTACTTTAAGTAGACGATGGAACAGTACCCGTTGAAAGCGAAAGATTAAATATATGGGCGATGACTTCACTGATAGATTGGATTTGTTAAGTTAAATGGTTTGCTGATGTCATCAGAAACCACTGCTTTGCTAAGTTTCTTCAACTTAGATGTTAGCTCGATTATTTCTTCAGCAGTTGTTGGGGTAAGGAATAACTATGGGATATTATAAGATTGATAGCGGAGGCTTGAAATCTTTCGATGGTTCAGATATTTTTGTTTCGCAAGGACTTTACCGATATTAGCAAAAAAATTATTGTTAGTTCTCGGCATTCCTGTCGTTGACGGATCTTGTTGCCATACGCACTTAAGGAAAAAATCCAGTAGCTTGGTTTTCCTATTGCGACCTAACAATTGATTAGAGGGAGGCCCCATTTGTGTAGTGTGGTTTTATAGTTCAATATTACCTTTATGACTTCCTCTCGCCGCCGCGTTTCATCCTTCCCCCGCCTGGGTCCCGTCTCCCCACCTTCAACTTCACGTTCGGGTCTGAACGAACAGTACCGTGCTCCCGCCGTTGCGTAGGGTAGTTACCGTTAGTTAGCACATGGAATGATCCGATTTGCGTCCACGGATTTGACTCACCGTTATACGATCATAGGGAGGAGGACACAGAGGGGAGAGGGCAACAGGAGAAAAGAAGGAGGAAAGGAGGGGTGGCCCCCGTCCTCCACATGTTTTCTCATTATTTTTGGGCCCTCTTCCCTTCTCACCCTCCATTTTTTCATATGTTTCTTCATTCTCAGCCTACCTTGTGTGAGGTAAGGCTTTTTACTCAGCCGAAAAAGAGAATTAAGAGGATTACGGTAAGTAGTCTATTCTGATTTTGTTTTCGAAAGTCGGTTTTGAGATATAAAATATAAAGTTTATCTTTAGTTTTTGAGTGATTTATAGACCTTTGGAAAACCATGGATTTTAGGTGAAGTACGTTTTGAAATGTTAGTTTAATTGGACAGTGGGAGTCCATGAGCTCTGTAACTTTGAGCTGAAAGAATTTATAGGCCCTATCGGGTCGGTCGGAATTTATAATATGTGGCAATCGACTTCAGAGAAAGTGCATTAGTTAAGCATTTGATATATGGGATTTAAATTGCCGCGCCTTTGAGGATGTGAAGTGGTGGTAGTGTTATTAGGCTAAAGGTTTGTGTGAGTGAGAAAATACGGAAATGTCGGATAAATGAAGTAAACAATGCACCAGAGGATACGTGAAACGATATCATTAGTAAAAATATTGTCAATAAGGGAGACAATGGTGTGGCCATGAAATGTTAGTTAATTCGGGTGGGGGCGAGCGTGCTGGGGATTAAAATCATGGGGAATAAAAGATATTGATGAAATCGCTGGACTTTGATCGGCATTCGTGAGATAGAAGATTTTAAATGGAAGTCACCCATAAGATAGCAAGGGTTTATGTTGGGAAGATATAATGTTAAGAGGGGTACCAGCTGTAATTAAAAAGTCATTATTTATGGAGAAACTACTTCGGTTTAAAACAATGCCATTATAGTTTTGATGGAATTAAGAGATGGGACGTCGATTACAAAGAGAATTGCAGTCAGTACAGTTAACGGTTAGGTCCGGGCCTACAGGGATAATTTAAATCAGGCTTAATGAAAAGAGAGACACTCCTCCCCGACGACCTTGACGAATAAACATTTTCCAACTGAATAATATACCATGTCAACTAAATTCGCGTCGCCTTCTACAATAAACCAAGTCTCGGAGATATCAATTAGATATCAAGTGGTGTTGTAAGGAGGACAAGTAGTTCACAAAATCATTGGGAGGGTTATTGAGACTGCTGGTGTTTAAATGGAAGAGAGGAGAAGTAAAAGGGCAAGAGGGAGTTGTTCTCTCGTCGCTCCCTCCCCTCTCCGTGTCTCCTTTACACTCACCTCCTTCCTCTCCTCCTCTATTCCCATTACTTTCCTTGCCAGCCTCCCGCTCCCCATTCAACATCTTTATACACCTTTTATTACTTACACCCTTTTCTTTTTTTCCTTTCCTCTCATTCCTTTTTTTTTTCTTACCCTTCCGATGATGGGTGTAAATGGTGTTATTGGAGTAATAGCGACAGGAGATGGTCATTAGGAATTATGATCAGAGGTGTTCAGAGGCGATCCTCAGACGGGAAGAGAGAGCGGTCAAAGAAAAAGGCTTGAAGGTTGGAAAAGACCTAGGCAAGGAGTCAGACATGAAACACTGAGACTAAGGTTACAAATACAAAATGCAATCCTAAACTACAAAATACCTTAAGTATTGAAATATCATCAAAACACAATTTTATAGGAAAATGTACGCCAAATAAAGTCAGTACGATGTGATACTTATTGGAAAAAATACCAAAACCAAAGGGTGGAAATTATTAACGCAAAAAACAGTACACCAGGTATTTAGAACTATTTATACTACTTTACCAATAATACTGGCTACAAGTACCAATTGCATTGCCGTTGTATAATATGAACTAATATAGTGCATTAAATTCACAAACAAAGATTGATATACTGCTGGTGTATTTGTTAATGTGGGAAGAGGGTGTGTGGTGTGGGGGTGTGTGGGCATGGGGCATTGTTTTTGTGAGTGAAGTATAAGATAACGGACAATATGATAGTTGCACCATTACAATATAGGCAGAGATAGCATTTGTGAAAGAATATCAGTGGTAGTAATGGGTGTGAATGTGTGTGTTTATGGGTATGTTTGAATATGTGTTGGTGGTGGTGGTGTGTGTATGTGTGTGTGTGTGTGTGTAGTGTGTATGTGTGTGTGTGGACGTATTGGGAAGTTCGGAGCAGGACTGTATGCAATACAGTATAAATTCATTATGGAGGAGGTAGGTTGAGCATTAATAAGATTTCTATACATGAGTATATTATGTATGAGACAAAAAATGGATACGTACAATTGCAACAACGTAAAAACTAACAATATTGCCAGTTGTACAATAAAAGTCATATATAATAATAGAACATTATACTTAAAAAATAAGTCTAAATACACAGCATTTAAGATTCTGAAATGTGTGAGTGTGTGGTGTGCGTGTGTGTGTGTGTGTGGTGTATAGGGATGAAGTGTTCAAATCCCCATAGAAAGCGAGTGTGTGAATGAATACACAAAAAAAACCGAGGAAATTTGACGAACCGAGGAAATAGCGAGGAAAAAAAGCGCATGACTCATGTAGGGCAGATCCTATCTATGCCTGTAGTGTGTAAAAACGTAGGAATTAAGCTATTCTCGGTGTGAAAGGGGGGGGGGGGTAATTTTTTAACTCTATAAGGTTATGTAAACCCACAATCCCAAGTGTTGACACCTCACGTTGTATTGGGCATTTCATGTATAGTGTGAACGTGTGTGTGTGTGAGTTGTTTGTAGAATATTGTAATAACATTTGAGCAAGTGAAACCCAAATTAGACCGAATTACTGAAATCTTACCACATCAGTAGGATTATATTTTCCAACGCATAAAATAATTAATAATACTAATAACTGAACAAATAATCATACATGTAATGGACGAATAGGAAAAAAAATACAGACGCAATTTTGGTCGTTAGGACAAAACAATGCAATCCTCGGGAAAAATGGACAAAAAAATACTATGGCTATCTATGGAGATAACAAAGTAATACGGTATAGTGGACAATTCATATACGACAATTGTGAATATCTGATAAGTATTCAATTTCAAAGTTTACAATAGGTAGAATACTATGACAATATTACATATAACATTAGAAAAATTTCATCAGATAGGACAATAACGACATTTCGAGGAAGATAATCTTAGAGCTAGAAAAAAGATGAAAGGAGTAGATGATAAGCAGGGGAAGAGGGAAACACATGACAAGTGAACATGACTGCCAAAATACAACTATTTCATACCATGCAAACATGTTGATAGCTGAATAGGCGGTAATAGGCATAGAGGTACAATTAACTACAGATTTATTAATAATGAAAATACAGAGGAATATATAAATAGCTAGAAAAAGCTTAAAGGAATAGATGATGAGCAAGGAAGAGGAAACACAGGCATGTGAACATGACTGCAAAAAAAAAAATAACCAAATAATCTACATAAGCCTTTTGATGGCAAATGATTGACAAATATAAATATTGGAATGAGAATTTATCAGAATATGCTAATGATGGACATTGAAGAGGAACCATATATATAGCTAGAGAAAGATTAAAGGAGTATTGGATGATGAGAAGGAAGAGGAAAACACCTAACAATGTGAAACATGACTTAAATACCATGTTAATCTTTACCATGTAAACATTTTCATAGCATATATGTGGGTAAATTAAGCATATGAGAAACAATTACTTTCTATTATGACAATAATGAAAATACAGAGGAATATATAAATAGGCTAGAGGAGGATTAAAGAAAGATGATGAGGGCAATGAAGAAGGAACAACGACATGTGCTAACATTACTGCCCAAATTATCATATTAATATACCATGTAAAACCTTTGATTGTATAATATGTGATAAATACCCAGCTGAGATACAGATACTTCAGATATTGGCAATATGAAAATCTAGAGAATATATAAATAGCTAGAAACAGATTAAAGGAGTAGATGGTGAGCAATGAGAAGGAAAAACCACTGGCAAGTAAACATGACTGTCAAAAATACCATGTTAATATTCCATGAAAATGTGATTTTATACTCTGTTGATAAATACCCATATGAAATAACGGATACTTCAGATATGACAATAATGAAAATACCGAGGGAATAATTATATAAATAGCATAGAAAAAGATTAAGATTGTCATCTTTATACTTCTGAACTCCAATAATCCACTTTCCACACTCACTACTATTTCTGATTGGGATTGTTTTCTGTTAAATTTCTTACTCCAAAAAATGTTGAGTAAAAAATGTAACAGCTCTTAATGTTGAGTAAAAATATTAGTCAAAGTGAGTAAAACCGTACACCAAAGCTGGGATATTTTACCCAACACTGACTAAGCTTTAGTCAACAACGAGTAAGGTTTACTCACTTTGACTAAGATTATTCAACATTAAGAAGTGTGACATTTTTACTCACATGAGTAAAATTAATTTTTTACAGTGCCACCCATTGTACTTCCTGGCTTCGTTCGTATAATTCCTCATTTTCCTTTCAATTCTTTTTTTTTTTTTAATTTTCCATCAATTTGCAGGCTTTAAACCGCATAATATATCTGCAAATCGTCACAGATTCTATTCTTTGCTGATGTTATTAGTCGGAGCTGTCCACTAAATTTCAAGCAAGGTAATCAATGTTTCATGTTTGTGCAAGTTTTACCTACAATTGTATTGGTAATCACTGACAATTCCAAATGGAAAGTAAAATAATCATACTTATGTTGTTTCGTGTATAAGGAGAAACAGTGGTCTTTTTTTCTTCTGTATGTTCTTCAATACCATATTAAAAAAGACATTTTTCACCTGTTTGTACAATTTTCGTTTATATTGATAACAATTCAATGACAATAACGTTGACCTTCAAAAGCTTGGGTTTTTCTTGTGCCTTCATTGGTTTACACTTGTACAGTATTAAAAGGACGTGGTCTTTTATCTATGATTAGATTATCATTGAAATTGAAAGAAGACCATCTAAGCTTTCCATGTTTGACAGAATATCTTTATTTTCATATCATACCGATTGACGATGTCAAAATGTTTTTTTTTTGGGGGGGGGCTTATTTGTTTAATAGTACACCTCGTGATACTATTAGAGGAAAAAAGTCTTTTTTTCTTAAGTAAATATTATGAATGGCCAAATTAAAATAGCAAGTTTATTCATGTTTCGAAAAGTTAATATTATATCATATCATTGGCAATTTAACTGGATTTTTTTCTTTCTGCTTCTAATTATTATACCTCGTGAAGAGTATTAAAATGTGGAAACGTCGTCTTTAACAAAAAAAAAAAGAGTTTTTTTAAGTTCAAACTTGAAACATTATCGAGGAAGCCGAACAAGTGAATGCACTCTGTCTAATGGAAACATACGTAAACCTGCGTACGTCTTTATCTTTTACCATTGTTTTACCATGAATAAAAAGTGCAAGGTCATCTCTTATTCGGTAATCTGTATAAAACTCCATTGTGATTTAACCAAATCGATATCTATTTGAATAGAATTACTACATTGACCCCTCAAAAATATGACCCAACCCATTTTAGGCCACGGCAGCAAGTGGATTTAGCGTCCACCCTAGGGTTTTTTTTTTTTTTTTTTTTTTTTTTTTTTTTTTTTTGTTTTTTTTTTTTTTTTTTTTTTTTTTTTTTTTTTTTTTCTTTTAGGGAAATGAACACTTTGATACCCATCAAGAGTCGGAATTCTCGACGTGTCAAGTACTTTTTCTGGCTCTCTAAAACTATTGGTTGAAGTATCACAAAAAACACCTTTCAGCAGATCGGTTTGCATAGTGTTATGTTAATCTGGAATAGCATAAATCTCCAGGGTAATTTTGATCCGATATCCCCTTGGTCACAATATTTTAGAGTTAGAGTAAACACACATTCAGTTAGGTAAAAAAACAAAAAAAAACCAAAAAAAAAAACAAACAAAAAAAACACAAAAAACGCACCCCGGACAGGGTGTGTGTTTCTTTTTTGTTCATTAATTAAATCATTTGTACCAGAAAGGGGATTTCGATTGGGGGCACAAACCTATATATCATACATCCATCGATCAAGCCATCCAGGACACACATCTATCAGTGCAAACGGAGGTATACTAATGACTCCATTTTTCCTACTTGAGTCTTAATTTACCAAACGAAAACCTGCGTAACTTGATCTCCACCCATCATTCCTGTCGTCAATCCATCCATCCATCCACCGATCCATCCATCCATCCATCCATCCATCCATCCATCATTCATCCATACATCCATCCATCCTCCATCATTCCGCCATCCAATCACATCCATCCATCCATCCATCCATCCACCATATTTATTAAATATATTTGTTTTATTATATTTGCTTGGGGGGGGGGGGTTTTTTGATGTTTGTTTTAATTTTGTTTAGAATTTGCATGGTACCTATCCAGGCCTGACTTTAAAATCGGTAGACGTTTCATAAAAAAGTCCCAATGATTCAAATTAGGTATGGCATTGTTCCGTCATCAAGCGTCAATGCGCAAACATGATACAGCGCATGGCGGGAATCAATTGTATACCTCATTTGCAAAGTGGGGCTTCTATGAAACTACGGCGGTCCGGTAAGTATTCCACCGTGTAGTATGTGTCACAGATTGCGAAAGATATTATCCTAAATGAAACTAAATCTCAAATGTCATCACGGAAACGAAGGGTGTATGGATCCTTTTTACATCAGCGGGTCCGTTACGATGTTTGTTATCAGACGTATGTCTGTATATTAAAATTGGTTGTACTTTGAAAATCAAAAAATGTGGCTGCCAGAAGACAGTAAGTGTGCACGTATTGGGGTATGTACTGCCTTTTTGCATTGTGATTAAAGTTGGACTCTGTCAACGTTTTGGATGAGGGGAGTGGTGTTTAGAGTATAAATTGGATATGTTATGTGTGAAGTCTTATCCAGGCCGAAAGGCTTTGTGTTGTGTTTTGGTGGAAGAAAAAGGTGGATTTTTGGGGTGATTTCTGAGGCAAGTTATTTCAAGGAATGAAGCACATCTAGAGAATTGCCAATCCGGAATATTCCCATGTTCTCCAATGGGGCTGGTATCATATTGAGGAAAATAGTAATAAGGAGGTGCTGGGAAAGAGTTGGAGCTAGTGGTGATGAAAATGGAAAAAATATTGGAAATCCGCCGAACGCATCTAGCTGCATTCTGGGGATGATTATAACAGAGAACATTTAGATGTGTTACTGAAAAGGATATAAGTTGTTGTTGTTTTTATCCGACCCGAATGCTACCTTTTTGGCGAGATGGTTTTCCAAAACTTGCACTGTGGACTAAAGAATGTGGAAAGGGTCAAGGAATCAAATCAACTATCCCATAATACATTGCGTCAAGTTATCCTAAATAATGGGTAAATAGTGTAACATCATGGTCTGCATGCAGTCTTTAATGTCTTATCTATTATTTGTGTTATGGGATATGTGAATGATGACAAAGGTCTTATCTCCATACCTACAATTTGGCGGCCTCCAAATGCATCATAATCCTTTAATTGTCCTTGGCCACTTAAAGGGAACACCACTTGAAGTGTTCCAAGGGGCTTCCCTGCAGTAGGCCTACTGTTGATGGTTCCTAATTGACAATTATCGTGCTAACTAATAAATAACATTTAAATAATTTTGCTTTTGATGTCGACAGAGTTAAATTATACTCAAAAAATATTGTAAATGGGAAAAAAGCAGCCCAATTTGATATCTAAAAATGAATGTTGTCAATGATATGTTGTTAGGTTAGTTTTGTTCTTGTTGAGCTGTTTGTTATCAGGTAAGATGCGCCGTTATTTGACCCCCCCACCCTCTTTTTTTCTTCTTTTTAAAAAACACTACTAAAGGGTAAGTAAATGTCGTGCCGAGCAAGCTCGTGCGCGGAGTGCACCATCTCTCTTTCGTAGAGTGTGGGCCAGACTCCCTCATATGATTTTTGCTGTGGGGGTTCGCCAATCCTACCGCATAGCGAGGTCTGTTACTTTCCAGCATTGAATAAATTGGTTACCATTAATACTACCGGGTGGAGAGGAGTAATTGAGAGGTAAAGCGCTTCTCAAGGGCACAACACGTTGGCGCCGTGGGACTCGAACCCACAAACTGTGGCGTGTGGGGGAGGAAATGACTCAATCAAATGGACCACACACGGCTTAAAGTTATCACGAAGTTGGGAATAAGTAGGCCAAATGAAAAAATAACAATAATTAAAACCAAAATTACCATGGAAACAAAATAAAATAAATGTTTTTATAACACTAATGTTCGTTGATAATCCTTCCAGACGTTGAGCTCTGGTCTTATCATTCTTGACGAAACTTGTTTTACAATTTTAACGTAAAACTCATCTGGTAATTCTAGTGTCGGACTGTTTCTATAATTAAAAGTAATTAAAACGACATTTGGAAGTTTGGCTGTGAAACAAAATTGAACAAAACACCCAGATCGAGTTTGTAGGGCCACCTTGGGTAGATGAGAAGGGGAAGCTGGGTTAGTTGGAAGGAATATCTGTGCAGATGGGAAGGGCCCCAGACATTTTGAAGGGGGTCTAATTGGAGAGTTCGAAATGAAGAAAAGATCTGGGGACTTTGTGAGAAGCTAGTAAGGTCCTGGTATTGTTGCCCAAAGGGGCCCTGTGTCGGTAGTCAGATAGGACCCTAATGTGGTGACAAAAAAAGTTTACGATGCAAAGGTTAGTCTGATAAGTTCCGCACGGAACCAACAACCCTAACCTTGGAACCCCGCCACAAACAGCGAAAGCCGAGAACCGCGAAATTCTAGTTGTTAATATGTATCGTATGGGTCTGAAACCTATAGAACCTAGCGATAAGTTTTTGTCGGGTACGTCGGTGCTCGCAGGAACTGGAAAAGTGAACACGCAATCGTCTGGCCGCATCCTTTTTTACCACAATTGCCTTCGGGTATTATTCCAGTCTTGAGAAGTTTCAAACGCTGGTTTCAAGTAAGCAACTGTTTTTTTCAATTTTTAGGAAACAGGTATTACGTACTTACCGGACCGCCCAGTACTATGAAACGGTCCCGTTGTTTGTCCAACACCTTTCCCATCTTGACAGGTGCGTCCCTAAGTATTTGTGTCATTGGCTCCTGCTTTGAGTGATTGAAGTACGTGCGCAATTGTCATGGTGTTATAGATTTAGGGTTAGATTCCGCCCACAGCGTCTTAGTGATTCACAATGGCCAGGGACGTGCGACATATACAGATGGTACCCTTGCGAATTAGTCCTGCTTGTAATATCGGTCTGTTGTAATTGATTGTAAACGGAGACGACAAATGCCGATGCTCCATAGTAAATGGGAAACATGAATTCAAAATACTCAGGAGAAACACAGGCGCGGGTCCAAAATCTCATCTCTAACTAGATTTTGGTTTGGTGGAATCTGGACTTAATTGGTTCAAAAGTGATGACAGGGTTTGTGAAGCCTTTCATATGGCGGGTTGATCGCATTGTGGGTAGACGTTTCTATAGTAAGTCCCATAGATGCAAATGAGGTTATTACAATTGATTCCGTCATGCGCGTATGACGTTGTGCAGTAGAGTTTGACGGAATGAACGGCATACCTCAGTTACATCAAGGGGACTTCTATAGGAAACGTCTACCTGATTAGTTCAAAACCTAGTAATAAAATATAGCCACTTAATTGACAATGTAGGTATGCACTAAAAACGAAAAAATCAGTACAAGATTTGTTGGAACAACTGATGATAAGTACGCTTAAGACTCTTTCATTGTTTCAACGAATCATAAAATTAAGTTGTTATGATATCATGCCAAATAAAAAAATACTTGCATTAGAATTGAAAGTACTGTGACAGTTGGCACAAAAAGGATATTGGCATGTTTTTCAATCGGTGTTGTGCCAAATCCATTCTTTTCAAAGATACTTTGTTGCCTAGGCCGTCTTGCTCTTTCATTTAATACCTTGTTGTAAAAAAAAAGTTTAAATGCTGAGATTGAAAACGACCGAAAGCACGCAAAACTCCCTTTGCCATTGCAGTTGTAGGACATCAAACACGAGGACCACAATCAATATTGAAAGTATAGGCTTTCCTTCGCTATTAAGTCGGAAACCATGGACTATTTGAAATGCTTTTCTCAAGTGACAACACGTTGGCTTCAGTGGGTCTCGCACCCGGCCACCCATACGTACCCTTAACCCTAATAGGCCCGGGGGGGGGGGGGGGGTGTACAACCGCCCATCGAATTTTTTGGTCATTCTCACCCGCTTGTTATTGTTTCACGCCGAAAACTACATGACTTATATTTCTTTGAAGTCTTGCGCTCGATTTAAGACCATTTGAACAAAATCAGACCTACGGTTATGACGCGGCGTTATCGTAATCGCGCACTGCGTGCGAAGAAAACCTATTTCGCATTTGATATTACATGAAACAGCAGAAATCCAGTTGTTTTGTGCTAAGTATACAGTTACACGATGTTTTATCTTATTTATTTGATTATGGTATAGAGAACATGTGTGCGCATACTTTGACACACAATTCATGGCCAAAAATCCAACTTTTGCTTGAAAAAATGGCGAAAAAACCATGAATTTTGCCGATTTTTTTAGATTTTTCGCATTTTTGCGTTGACGTCATGTTAACTGTCACTGTGACGTATACAAGGTATGTTTGTATTTTGTGGTGTCAATGGACTAGGGGAGGGTCATAGGTATCCATTGGTACCACACATATGAAGTTCATCAAATCCGTTTCCGAAATACTAGGGGGCGGAATCACCCCCCCCCCGGCGGTGAGAGGGGTCAAAAAGCCCGGCTCTTGTAGGGTTAAGATCAGGAATGGTCGTCAATCCAATTTTCCTAATCCACGGGACCAAAAGTGATTTTAGCCTAGGTTAAAGATTATTAATCTGGCACATGTGCAATGTGGATTATAAGTAATTATACGCCCTTTACAGAGTTCAACCCATGGAAGAAAGAGATAAGAGATAAGAAGGAAGAACAACTACCACTTTGCCAACAGACCGACCAAACTGCACATGCCGCCCCAATAATTGCCAATTGTTATTCATAATCCTCACAAGTGGCCCTTCCGAGATAAAACCCTAATCCGATTTTCTCGCTCGAGAAAATTCGCATTCGTGGTTGTTCTTAATTGCGCTTGCGTAAAGATTCCGGGTCATCGGGAATCAGAGAATCAGACGCGATGAATGATGCGAAGAATATACTCAAACATGTATGGTGGCTTACATGCGAAAACGCCGTCAACAACCCACCCCCCCGGGGGGGGGGTCTGGATTTTGGTCGGGAACCCATGCTCGCTACAAAAAGAGGACTAGCTGCAAAATGCGGGACTACCGTTAGGGGTATGGAAACACAGTAATTTTTTTCAAGTCTAGTTCCGCTAGGATACAAATTCCGTTTGTTGTGAGGTTCATGATACATATGAGGAAACAATTAACATCATATATCAGCAAAATAACCGTAAGTGTGTATGGTTCTTGCAGGTAGAATAAGTGTCATTTTTCTTGTAATTGGCCTATCTTTTTTTCATGTATTGAGAACGGTGTCGCAAGGGTTATAATCTACTGACAAAGTATTATCTTCAATCTTATTTGCTTCATCATAGAATACAGCAAAAAAATATGATTAAATAATTATGTTAAATAATGCAGTACAGTGAAAAATTGTTACAATATTGAAAATTTTACCTACAAGTAAAGATGATAATACATATAAGTGAACTTTCAAAAGAGAGTAATAACTGGGGATAATGCTAGTGGAAAATATCTTTAGAAGAGCAACAGTGAGGATGTTTCATATTACTCTGTACCGATAGGTGTATATTTTCACCAAACCTGGTATCATTTAGGGGCCGGGTATGTTTTAAGAAGTTGGTCCCGTTAGGGGTCAACTTCAGAACCCCTGGACGAGCAGGGTGCCCAACGAAATCCAAGACCTCCCCCGGGTCAACACGTTCAATTTGTCAAACTTTCATCTTTATTCTCACACGGGCAGTCTTGGGCACTAAAGCTGAAAGCATAAACTAGGTACAAACCATGCGTATTTATATAACAAACAGCAAACAAAATACACGCTGGAGACCGCCCGACACATGTTGAATATGCACATACTTTTACATTTACGTGTTGTATATAGAGTTTTCAAAAAATTCTAAAGAGTAAATGATTGCTCGCCGATCATCGATTGCGGCAGAGGGATTACGATCAAAAGGGTCGCTGTTGAATCCCTCCTTTGTGCGGTGAATGGTTACATTAAAATCGGAGGGTGGAAGGCGTTGTGTTCCTTCTTATTCTTCTCGACTCTTAAGCTGTCAAGGATAGGTCCACTTCCGTGTCGCGGCGTTCCTGATACAAATTTGAATTGATTGTCCCCTGATTGCTTGTGCACAGGCAGCGATGCTGTGCCCATGTTATGTAATGTAAGAGTGAGAACACGTTGCAAACTGTTGGAGGGGAAAACTATATGAAGTTGGTCGATGGTTCGTTAGGTTGCAATGCTCTCACACTTGATCAAAGTTGTTCACTACATTGGTCGTCTGCTCTGGATGGCCTCTGGCTCAACGCAACTTTCCGATCAATCCTGAACCAGAAGAGCTCCATTCTCACTTGACCATTAACATGATAACATCCACCGTCTACAATGTTTGAACTCCGAAAGGGCTTATAATCTAAGCAATACAATATAGCGGGGGAAGATACTTGCATAAAATTTATAATTAGCAAAATAGCGGAAACGTACATTGGATTACATTCTTAAAATCCAATTCTTTTCTTTAAGGGGGGACTTTGGAACAATTTACGTCTTTATGATAGATTTCGATCGAACATGTTCTTTGTTGGACGGCTCAGGCAAGGGATACCGCAATGTGGATTGATTAACTGGAATGATTAAAAAATAAACGAGCTTACCAAAAGAGCGAGATTGCGGACGAGACAATTCCAACCAGTAAAATCGAATCAGTGTGAAAATTCGATTGGTAAACCAATAAATGGCAAGTCATTTTTACGAGATTCAATTCCAATACAGGATACGTGGATCAGGCTATGGGTTCCAACTACGGTCACTCCGCGTCAGAATTTCATGACTGATGATAGAATGAACTTACAACCTGACCTGTTTTATTACAAAGAAGACATGATAGTGACCTCAAATATATTTATATAATAACAATATAATAAATAATATTAATAATAATCACTCAAGTAATTCCCAGGCACTAATAAAGCATGCATCGCGTAGTTGAAAGATTCCTGAAACTTGAACGTCATATGCATGATTCAGAAAAATTGTCTGGAAATGTTGGCGAACCCTGAAATGGAAGAGTTCCCAGGGTCCGTTTCTAATGCCATGATGGCACTTTGTGAACTTACTCATGGAAACATACAGGTAATAAACCGTGGAAAAGATCAACCCCAGGCCCGGATCTTAATAATGTGACTGTCGTTTTTACTAAATGGGTGTATAATCATATTTTTATTGTGACTTTAACATTTTGACGTTTATGCATCCCTTTTGTTTTAACTTACATTACCCCGTGATATTAGATGCCTGTTTAAAGGAACGTAACCGTGCACTGCTAGTGATGTATTTAAATACCTCCTGTGAATATAACAAGGGTTTTCTAATGTAGACATTACCATTGTACAAGGGGGAGTCAACATTGTTTCTGTTTCTTTCACTTAAAACCTTGCTGTCAGAACAAATGTTAGAATTATACAAAGTAAATAGGCAAAAAAAAAAAAAAAAAAAAAAACTGTTTTTCTTATGATTAATTTAGAACTTTACGATGCCCTGGGAGCCAATTGCCGTTAATCCGCGGATCTACTCCCTATATACTGTACAAATTAATGGACTATTTTTGATGTTTTGAAGGCCATTTTTCATTACATCAAATAATTTCATAATTTATAGATAAATCTCAGAATTTGAGTTAGTGCATTTCCTCTCTCCACGTTATATTAAAATCAGTTCGTTTTATTATATTTTTGAACTGATTTTATTATTTCGTACAACAGACCCTCAATACAAGATCCTCTGAATCCTTTTACTTGGAACACCTCCTGCCATTTTTTGTTCTAAACATTTGAACTATTATTTACCAAAAAAAAGCAAAACTTAATGGTAAGATCGCACCCTCGTACATGGGCCTGCTCTTATCTCCACGGCGCGAAACCCACCCCATTTTGCCATAAAGACCTTGTAAATATGCTGGCCCATGGTTAGGGTATTAGCCTTTGGTGCCTAAAGGTCCCCGGTTCACTCCCGGCGGACCACTTGCAGGGACTTAATCGGGAGCTACATTCTGGATTGTAATCTGTTCAAAGAGTTCTTTATGACACTGAATTCCCCTCTCCGGGCCCATGGTTTGCACTTGGGCAAATTAACCATGATATACACCTGTTAAAAAATTCCGTAAATTAAGAAAACAGATTTTCCCGTAATTTCGGAAAAAATCTGTTTTAGAAAACAATAAATAAAAAACAAAAAACATAAAAAATAGCTAAAAATGTTAATTGACGGAAATATTTCAAAATTTCTGGCAGCAATTTTCCGGAATTTTTTTTTTGTTCGTAATTTTAAATTACGGAAATTCCGTTAATACTATTTTTTTCCATAATAGGATACAAATTTCTTTCTTCTGTAAATTACTGTCAAAGTTCCGTTATTGACAGAATTTCTGTAAATTTACCCTAAAAATGACTGGAATCTGCTGCCAGAAATTTCCGTAAATTTACGGACATTTTTTTTTAACAGTTGAAACCCTCCGTTGAGCCTTCGGTCCCATGGTACAGAGAGTCCACCTGTGCCATGTACATCACAGTCAGTGTCGAAAGAGTAGGGTGGTTACCCCTGGCTGTCCCGGTAAAATAGACCCCAATGGAATTTAAATAAGCTTTCTGTCGAGGCTTTCTTGGGCTATCCAGGACATTGTCCGAAAAAATCAGATAATACAAGATACAAAGAAGACACTGGGTTTTTGTTTTGTTTGGTTTTTATATGTGTTCAAATTCAGTATCATTCGAAGTACTTATATTGCTGTAACAGTACTTTTTTCAAGCACAAGGTACCCATGGTATAATACTTTGACAATTCTTTTTTAGGCATTGTTTTCCATCACAATGGTACACAAGTAAATAAATCTTACATTACTTTTTTCAATGGGATTACTAAAATATTTCCATTTCCTAATACCGATGACGTTGTCCGTTAAAATTGAAAACATAGATCGCCTTGGGGTAGAGCCTTTATATCATTTTACTGTTCAAGTTCGGCCTGTCTGATAAAGAAATTGATATTTGCAGTCGACACAGTAGCAAGTAATTCAAATTTTAGCTCTAGATCAAGTCGACATTGGAATTTTTACTCTAAGAATGCGGGTACCAACATTCCTGAAGCAAATTCCGACGGGGGGGGAGAAAGTAAATCCACAGAATCTTATTATTAACGATCTAAGCAGATCCGGCCAACTGTACTTGATATATAGGGTGTGTACGGAAAATAGGTAGATAGATAGTCCCGCCATGTCTTTTTTTTATAAAAGACAAGACTTGTTTGTTTTGAGTTTTGCATTTTTTGTCTGTCTGTTTGATTTATTGTTGTTTGTTTGTTTTGTTTGTCTTTTTTTACTGCACATGATACTGCACACACAATGCTCGTCAGCACTATAGGCCCATCTACGCGGTAACACAAGAGAGCAACTTTCAACGCTGATTAAGTCGAAAGGCGCGACGTTTGTGTACTGAGTGGAAATATGGGCTGTGTTTGAAAATCTCCCTTCCATAACCGTTAGATCGGGTTGACACCTCTGTTCTGCATCTCCTTGTGTGTAAAGAACCCTTGTTTATTTTTGCTCCCACCGATGGAATATGTCCAATAAGACTAGTGCGATCTGTAGTTTTAACGTGTAAATTCCATATTCAAACTTATGCGTATTCGTAAGTTTATCCACTTTGATGCTTGCAACAATGCTGCACGATCTTCCGGTCTATCCCGCATTGACTATCCAACTCAGCTCATCATTACAACGCCAATGAAATAGATCTCAAAGCTCACCGATTGCAAAATAAAGCTTCGCGTTTGGTGTTCGCGTGCTGTTCGTGACCAGTGTTCGTCCAACTTTTGATACGCTTCACTGGTTGGCCCGTTAAAGGACCCCGGAATGAGATGATAACGTCCAAATATCGTTATGGGGACTGCCATCCAATAACAGGGCTAGAAAAAATACACTACCATTGACATCATTAGTAAACTTTGATTTTCAGTCATTGTCATGAATAGATTCCGCCAGTCACCTGGAGTTTTCTAATTACTCTCTGAAAATCAATGATAAACCACAAATGATGTCATCACCAAACCCAAATATGAATGCTTTCTGTCCCTCCGTGTAGACGTGACACCACCAACAACACATCAATTCTATTTGCTTTCCTGGGACCTTAAGGAACTAATTTATAAGATAGCAGGAAATCATCTTTTTTTTATGTTTGTATGTCTCCTCACGGACAGATTCCGTATGCTACTGGTCCATGGTCTCACTTTGCTATACGTTAATACGGGTGCCGTGGCAAATTTAATGTCCATTTTGTTGTTAACAATGTTCATTAAAACACGTCGTTTTAAACTAGAGCTGGATTCGACTCACAACAGTTTAAATGACACGTTTTTTACGTTAGTTGCATGCAAACAAACACGTTTTAACAGTTTATTTTTCACGTTTCGAGTCCCGCTGTCAGTTGAAATACTGTTTCTAAGAGCATTTTTAACCGTGGATATTTATTTATAACGAAATTTTTTTAAAAAGAGTTTCATTTAACCAAACTTGATTAATTTTTGTTTTTTGATACTTGCTGCATATATGGCACTCTACACTCTACAGAGAACACGTCCCTTACAACAATTACTTAAAGTACGAAATTATATACAACATGACAACACATAATGGGATAACACACAATCCAAAGTTTAACAAACTTTTTTAGCACCAGCGACATTAAGTATGTTTTCAGCAAGCCGCTTAAGACACTGAGAAATGAGCCTCTCAGTTTTCACGGTAAGATTGTTTCCAAAGCCTACTGGACCAATGACGTTTTAAATGATCTGTCACCAAATTATTTACGAGGTATAGGCGCGCCGCATGGCATCAGAAGCGGCCGTATCCTGCGTCTTGTACCACACAAATACTTACTGTCAGAATACCGTCAGACCATCAGTAAGGGTAGGACGAGCTTTCCGTGAAGACGTAATACATAAAGAAGGATTCCTGTATCCTTAAAGCAACCAGTAAAAAGTGATCAAGAAGTGTGACGAACTCTGGTCACGATCGCATGCGAAATCCAAACGCGCAGCTTTATGTTGCAAGCCTGTACTGGATCCCTTTGAGATCGATTTGCATTGTGCTACAATCGACACATTGTTTGTATCATCAAAAGTTGATAAACCTACGAAACATGTTAAGTTACGAATATGGTAATTCCCACTTTTCCAGATGGCACCAACTGATTGGACATACTGAGTGGAATCCCCCATAATCACTATCAACGTGCATGGACAGAGGTGTCACCGCAAACACAGGGTGTGGTAAAGACATAAATTCCTTTTCTTACTCATTTGCAGCCCTTAAGAATTACGTTTCATGTGTCACTGTCCCCGGCGTCTCATATTTAAATCACTCACTCCTTGTTACAAATGTCCGCTAGCTTCCAAGCTATAATTAAGTTCTACGAACATTCCTATCGTTATATGAAACAAAGGTAAAAAAAAAACCCCATCAATTAGATTTTACTACCTTTTAACCAATTAGCATAAGTATGTATTGCAACTACAAAATAAAATTTAAAGAGTTACTCCAGTACGATTTAAAGGGCAAAATAATTAAGCGTAAAACAGGCAACCGAACAAAAACTTGGATTCATGTGGAACGCCACTTACCTTGTTTTGATTTGTCAAGAAAAGGGGTCTTATTCTTATTTGAAAAAAAATAAATTAATCATGTACATGGATTTTTGATCATTCTAGGAAATCAACCCTGGAAATGTTGTTGTTATGTTTATTAGCATTTTTGTATCCATTTTCAATCACTTTTTTAAATCGCAGCTAAGTTTCATGACTTTTTTTCCTTTGGTTTTAAAACTGCACATGTGCAAATTAATTTGTCCGAATATTTGTCATTTTATTTATGCATTACATTACTGAAACCTAATTGACATATACATAATTCATAATTGGTCTTTGATGGACATGAATAATTTAATAACGAACTATAAATTCGTAATTGGTGATTCAATTAGTCATACACTAAAATTTAATTTGTATTTCAGTTTCTACTTTCTTGTTTTATGAATCACACTTTTTCTCCACAAGTTTTTTAAAATCAATAAATTTTGATAAAATTTGAAATTTATCATCAGCTTTAAAATGCGTGATGAATGGCATTAACCCTTCTCCTGTTTATGTATAAATAACCAATTAGTGTTCAAATAAAGCATTATTGTTTAGAAACAATGGTTCAAATAGTGTTATGTATTATTATGTCAACTCTGAACAATTTGCGCAAATGTCTACTTTAATAGTGGTTAAAAATTTCAGTTTTCCCTCATACAAGTACACATGAAAATGGTTTGCGTACGCTTAACCATTTTTGAGGAAATATGTCAAGATGTTTGTCACCTCAGTTTGACTTACATTCATAAATATATGTACATACATCACGATTCCCCCGAAAAAAATACAATTTGATGTAAATTAACAAAATAAGAGGCATTTTAATTTTTTGCTTTTGACATACGAAGAAAACGGGCGGATTTTTCGCCACGGCTTCATTGATCGAAAGCTCCAATTTTGCTCATCCTCGGGACGTCAAGATTTCACACCACTAAAATCACCCCTCTCTGGGTCTGGCACCCTCTGGCCGAAAGTGTTGGGAAAAAGTAAAAAAAAGTGACGTCTACTGTCGCAATTGAAAATAGTAGAACTGGAACCTTCCTGGGCCATATTTTGTGTTAGAAATTATTTTAAAGGTAACAACACAAATAATCAAGACAAAAAGTGGTGTGAGGCTTACGACTGAGTAATAACAGTACTAATTTTACCACCCATCCCATAGGATATTTTGACTAGAAAGCCCAGTTCATAGGGGATCGTAACTCATGCGTTGTCTTCAATGCTTCAGTAAGTTCGAAAACTCCATGGTCCACTTTGGATTCTTTGCTGAATGGGATGCAGCGGTCTAGCATTCCAAGGTAATGCATAATTAAGCGACTGAGTCGCTTCTTTAATGAGAAATGTACGTTTAATTAGGCCTTTTGTACATAAACCAATGGCAATTTATTGGTGGTGTGAAACCTATAGCGATGTGGTAAGGAGACTAGCAAGAAAAGTTTGTGAACCCTGACCTCTAGTATAATTGAACTTGTTCCTTGTCATCTTGAGTTCAATACTAGTTTTACAGACCACTAGTGTGCCTTTGGAGCTACGGGGGGGGTTGGTAAGCATGAACCAAATGAAGAGTTCGAGCCTATACAAGGTAAGTACAAAAGAGCTATGAAATACGTGTACACTTGGCTGGCTGAATCATTCAGATTGTCGAAGTGAGTGTCGACCTATTCTATAGTACAACTAAGTGCAAAATTCACAGTCTGGCTTGTTTGCCAGTGTTATTTCCGTAGCCGATTTTGAAGTAGCTCACCATATGGTAAGCATACAGCAGCCTTTTTTTGCGACCCGGGTGTACCCAGATGATTGCTGCTCTTTCCAAATTGTGGGGCTATTTTGAGTCATGTTATCAGCTGTAACCTCCCTTTGTGGCTTGACATACATGTACAGCTGTCGCGAGTAAACACCAACACCCCCACTCTTAGCCCACTTCCCCGAGTAACCCCCCCCCCCCCAATTCTTTCCCAAGGGCCAGGTGCTATGACGAGCAAAGATAATTTAATTTTATTTCTGATTACTTTAAGGCAAAGGATCATGCAATTTTTTTTTTCGCCTATTCTGGCTGTTATTGACTCCCACGAATCTCCAGTAGAAAGCTAATATGCATGTTTAGGACACATTAATTCTTGCGCTCAGTTCATTCAAATATGAATTGTATTCTCATGAATGATCAAATTTGTCAGATGGTTGAAATAGACCTAATTGCATTGATTTACAAATCTGAGGGTTCTGTAAGATTTCACCCAACTAAAAATATCTGGTCTGGCACCCTCTGGCCAAAAGTGTTTGGGAAAAAAGGTACAAAAAAAGGGACGTCTAGTTCAAAATGAAAATAGTAGAAACTGGAACTTCCTAGGGGCCTATTTTGTGTTAGAATTATTTTTAAAGGTAAAAAATCAAGCAAAATATCAAGACAAAAAGGGGTGTTGAGGCTTACTACTGAATAATTACGTACTAGTTTTACACCCATCCCATAGGAATATTTTTGACTAGAAGCCACAGTTCAGAGGGGATCGGAACTCACGTTGTCTTCATGCTTCAGTAGGTCGAAACGCCGTGCACTTAATGGATTCTTCCTTGCTGAATGGATGCAGAGGTCTAGCATCCAGGGTATGCCAATTAAACAACTGAAGTCGCTTCGTTAATGAGAAATTTACGTTTTTATTAGAGGGCCCTTATTGTACATAACTACCTGGCACTTTATTTGGTGGTGTGAAACCTATAGGCGATGTGTGGTAGGAGACTAGGAAGAAAAAGTTTGTGACCCCTGACTTCTAGTACATTGAACTTGTTCTTGTCATCTTGAGTTCAAGACTAGTTAAAGACCACTAGTGGTAACCGTGGAGCACGGGGGGGGGGGGGGGGGTGGGGGGAAGCATGAAAATTGAAGCTTTCGCACAGACAGGTAAGTCAATAGAGCTGTGAAATACGTGTACACTTGGCTGGCTGAATCAATTCAAGATTGCAAAGTGAGTGGCGAGCTAGTCTAATAGTACCACTAGGTGCAATTCAGCAGTCTGGCTTGTGCCAGTGTTATATTACTGTAGCCGATTTTGAAGTAGCCTCACCATATGGATAAACTAAGCATCTTTTGTCGACCCAGGGTGTACAACAGATGTTGATGGCGCTCTTTCAAATTGTGGTGCTATTTTGAGTCATTTTATCACTGTAACCTGCCTTTTGACTTGACATACATGTGCACAGCTGTCCCGAGTAACCACCCCACTCTATAGTCCCCCGTCCCCGAGTAACCCCCCCCCCCCCCTTCATTTCCCAGGGCCATGTGTTATGACGAGCAAAGAGTAAGTTTTTATTTTATTTCTGATACATAATTAAGCAAAGGCATCATGCAATGTTGTTGTTTCTTCTCCTATTCTTGGCTGTTAAAGACCTATCAGTGATTTGAAATATTTGAAATTGCGGAATAGCTTCAAGTGATTGATAGGTCGTAAATTCTATAAGTTACATTTTCCATTCTGTAAGAATTACAGAAAAGGAAGAAAACGGCAGTTTCCCATATACGATTCTCCATTCAATTACCAGTGATTGTAGTAATTGTCCGAACGGACAGTATGACTACATCGTCCGATTCTGTCTTTAGTAGGTTGCTTCTTTCTTATCATGGCAGGGTATTTAGGCTACTGTACTGTTACATACCATGCAAAAATCTGATTTTTGATAGATTTTCGATTGCTGATTAGCAAATCACTGATAGTGGGGTCCTTTTTAAGTGAGCTCCCACGAAATCTCCAGTAGAAAGCGGAATATGCATGTTTTAGTACAACATTAATTCTTGCTCAGTTCAATTAAATAATGAAATTTTCTCATGAATGATCAAAATTGTCAAGATGGGTTGAAATAGACATGAAGGGCATGATTTACAAATCTGAGGGGTTCTGTAGATTTCACACCACTAAATAGATCGGTCTGGCACCATCTGGCCGAAAAAGTGTTTGGAAAAAAGGTAAAAAAAAAGTGGGACGCCTAAGTTTTCAAATTGAAAAATAGTAGAAAACTGGAACTTCCTGGGCCAGTTATTTGTGTTAGTAGAAATTATTTAAAGGTAAAAAAAATCAGCAAAATCTCAAGACAAAAATGTGGTGAGGCTTACTACTGAAGTAAGTAATTACAGTTACTAATTTTACACCCATCCGAGGAATATTTCTGACTAGAAGCCCAGTTCAGAGGGGATCAGAACTTCATCGTTGTCTTCATGCTCTTCTGTAGTTCGAAAACTCCGTGGTCAACTTATGGTTCTTCTTGCTGAATGGGATGCAGAGGTTTTCTAGCAGTCCAAGGTAATGCATAATTTAAAGCAACTGAGTCGCTTCGTTTAAATGAGAAATTTACTTTTAATGAGGGCTTTGCCATAAAACCAATGGCAATTTATTTGGGGGTGTAAAAACCCAAAAGTGTGACCAAAACATCGTGTTTTTGTTAGTTGTTTAATCGAATCGTTATTGTACACTGTTAATATTGATGGATAGATGAATTGTTGGCAGTAAAATAAAATTAGAAAAAATAAGTTACAGAATGTAAATATTTTGTTTCATTTGTTGGGTTTACTTATATTAAGTGGCAAACATGCGATACTGATGTCAAACGACGTAAAATTATGGATGGTCATCATTTACCTGCGATGTGGATTTGTCGGAACCGTTTTCGAGTAAGCTATTGGGCGAAAATTAAAAGGCAAAATACTCAACAAATGTGGACAATTTTCAACTTTATTTTGAGTCAATGATCTACGTACTTAAAGCTTTCCATCCATACCAAAATTTTCCAAAATATTCAGAATCATACAATTTCCTAAATGTAAAGAAGTTTGCCCAAAATGTGTCAAACT
Organism: Ophioderma brevispina; assembly: GCA_023653785.1. NCBI lineage: Eukaryota > Metazoa > Echinodermata > Ophiuroidea > Amphilepidida > Ophiodermatidae > Ophioderma > Ophioderma brevispina. The sequence continues at coordinate 5,985 of JAMKCH010051906.1, read as the reverse complement.
TGTGGTAGTCGATTCCTGAGTTGAGTCAATGCCTGGTCGAGTCATCTAATGCATGGTCGAGTCATCTCAAATATCGAATTACTTAAGGTAATAGTCATGACAGATGGTTGTACATTTAACCTTAAGTTTTTGATGCCCAATAATGGCATGTATGGTGGAGCTTCCCAGTGCTAGAGAATCCATTGATACCAAATTACATTTAACTTTGTCAAACATTGGAAACTGGCAATGAAATGACAAGTGAATGGTAAAATAATTTAGGGACCCTTCAGGTCCAAACATATCTTTGAGCAACTTGACCAGTGATTTGATGTAGTGTATAGTATATATAATATGATGATTGTGGCAGAGATAAAATAGAAACCATTTCATGAAATGCAGAAGTAATTCTCTGCATTCGATTTTGGTCGAGTAAAAGGTCAAGTCAACATGTCAGGAGGTTCGAAGCTTTGAATCATTACACTGTTGAGTCATCAAAGAGTTATGAGTCAAGTCGAAACATTAGGTGCTTGTGACTCCAATGCAATCGAGTCTCGAATTTTAACATGTTGAGTAGAGTTGATATTTCAGGTAAACCCGGGGGGGGGGGCGGGGTCTTAGTGGAAAAGGGGGTATATAGGGGATTGCGGCCGAGAAAAAAAGGGTTGCATTTCGGTTTAGCAGTATATTTTCCAGTGTCAAACGGTATGAAAACGATTGCAAACCACAAGTGTTCAAAATAGTCCTGCCAGAACAAGCAGACCACACGCTTTTGCAATTTTTAGGCTTTCTCCTCCATTCAGTCGGATACCAGACGATTTGAAATGCCTTTCCCAGTGCACACACGTTGGCTTCAGTGGGTCTCGCACCCGTACCTTAAATCATGATGTCGTCAATCAAGCTAATCCAACTGGATCACACGCGATCTCGACTCGGTTAAAAGATATAATCTGGCAGGTTCAGGTCCAATGTGGATTATAAGTAATTATACGCCCTTTCGGAGTTCCAACTACCCCCCTCACTACCGTGTCCGACTCTTGGCCAGCGAGATAGGTCCCTGGAAGATAGGTAACCACTCCGTTTCGCTTGGTTGTTCCCTGTACAAATTGAATTGATTGTCCGCTGATTGGCTGTGTGTACACGAGCTGCTGCTGTGTCAATGTTATGTAAGAAATGTTACAAACTGTTGGCGGGGAAATATAACTTGGCGTGGTTGCAGCGTTGACTCTCACACTGCCAAAGTTGTTCGCTACATTGGTCGCCTGCTCTGAAACTGGTCAAAGCACTTTCTTTCATCGTGTGAACCAGAATTACACCATTCTCAATTGATCTTAACATCCCCGTCTACAGTCGAAATCCGAAGGGCTTATCATCTCAGCAATATAGGCCTAGTATGCGGGGGAAAGTACCGCATAAAAAATGTAGTTTATATTAGCAAAATCGGAAAAACGTATGGCGTACATTGTCTTAACATCCCAATTTTTTGATTAGCTTATCTAATGGGAACGATTGTAGTATTGAGTTCGCGTTTCATTAGGATCAAAGCATTGTTTTTGTTTGGACGGCTCCGGCAAGGGATGCTGCAAATGCTGCTTGCAATGTGGAATTGTAACATGAATGACGGACGGAAATAGCCCGAGGCGTCCAAAAGAGGCGATTTGAGGACGATTGCTTCAAACCATAAAAAACGAATAGGTGAAAATTCGCATAGGAATAGACCAGGCCCGTACTGCGGGGGGGGGGGGAGCGGGGGGGGGGGGGGGGGGGGGGGGGGCGGGGGGGGGAAAAAAGAAGGGGGGGGGGGGGGGGTTGGGGGGAGGGGTGCGAGGGGTGCGCACCCCCCAAATTGAAAAAAGGGCAAAAGGGCGACCTTTTGCTGATTTTTTGATAAAAAGGTCCAAAATTAGAGAAAATTTGACAGAAAGTCACTTTCTTTTTGGTGATTTAAATGTTAAAAAAAGTCCCAAAGAGGATGTTTGTTGGGGTAGGTCCACCTTTAGCATAAAGGGCAATTCATTTTAGAGATTCAATTTTCCATACCAGATTTACGGGGGGGGGGGTGGGGGGTGGGGGGGGGGGGTGGGGGGGGGGGGGGGGGGGGGGGGGGGGTGTGTGTGGGGGGTGCGAGGGGTGCGCACCCCCGCCAATTTGACAAAAGGGGCACAGGTCGACTTTTGCTGATTTTTTGATAAAAAGGTCCAAAATTTAGAAAATTTTGACCAAGAAAGTCCCTTTTTGGTGCTTAAATGTTAAAAAAGTCCCAAAGAGATTTTTGTAGGGCGTTAGGTCCCACCTTTTAGCAATAGATGGGCACTCATTTTTAACGAGATTCAATTTTCCTTACCAATTACGTGGATGAGGATATGGGCCAAACTACGGTACTCGCTTATTATTAGATTTGTCCGCAAAATTGTGCTCCAGGACCATATGGTCTGAAGCTTAAGTAATCTAGAGAAATTAGTCTAAGTCAGATTTTGAATGCACCGCTCAGGAGCACATTGCAATATGTCCTAGAGCAGATGTGGACTTAGAATTATCTCCACTGGTTCAAGGAGCATATATATTTGCCCGGAATTTGCCATATACTCCGGACCATATGGGCTGGAGCAAAATTGCGGGCCAAAATCTCATAGAAGCCGGGCACTCGTCAGAATTTTAATGACCTAAAGTGATATAATCGATGAATTACAAACCTGACCTGTATGACGAATAAGGCAGATGAATGACCTGAAATTATATTTAATGATAATAAAAGTATATAATATTTATAATAAATCACTCATACTTCCAAGCTACAGAAATCCAGCATGCATCGCGTAGTTGAAGATGCTGAAAACTTTGAACCGGTCATAGGCATGATTCAGAAAAATTGTCTGGAATGTTGGCGACCCTGAAAATGGAAGAGTTTCCCAGGGGCCGTTTTCTCACGTGCATGGTGCACATGTTTGAATTACGATCAGGAACAGTGACAGGTAATAAACCGGGAAAGATGCAACCCCAGCCCGAGCTTAAAAGAAGTGACTGTCGTTTTACTAAATGGTGTATAAATCTCTTTTTTATTGCGACATTTACACTTTTGACGTTATCATCCCGTTGTTTTACATTACCCTGGGGGAAAAAAATGATTATATGCCTGTTAAAAGAACGTATACACGGCACTGCTTTGTGGTCTTATACATCTCTGTTGATGTAACAGGGTTCTAATGTTAAGAAAAAACAAATTTTTTTTACAAGTACACAAGCGAGAATCCACATTGTTTCTTCACTTAAAAAAACTTTGCTGTCAAAAACAATTGAGAAATTATTACAAAAGTATATTTATGATTATTAGAAACTTTACGATGCCCTGCGAGACATTTCCGTGAATCCGCGATCTACTTCCCTATGTACTAAACAAAAGTGTAAAAACGAAACAGATTTTTTTTTTGATGTTTTTGAAGCCATTTTTAATATACATCAAACTCATTCATAATTTCATCGAGAATCTCAAAGTTTGAATTAGTCACTTCCCTCCCACGTGATAGTAACTCAGTTTTTTTTATTATATTTGAACTGCAATTTTATTTCGTAAAAAACAGACCCTTCAGTACAATGATCCTCGAATCCTTTACTTTTGACACCTCGTCGCCATTTTTTTTCGTTCAACAACTTTTGAACTTATTTTTTAAAAACCTACAAGGCCAACTCTAGATGGTGTAAGATCGCACCCTCAGGAACATGGGCCTCCTTTATCTCCAGCGGCGCGAAACCCACCACATTAGCAAGAAAGAACTGTTTTCATTTTAATATGCGTGGCCCCCTGGTTAGGGTATTAGCCTTTGGGACCACTTTGGCGGGATTTTCTGGAACTAAATTCTGGATTAATCTGTTCAAGATTTTGAATGACTGGATTCCCTCTCCGGGGCCATGGTTCAGTTGGACTTGGGCAACAGAACCCCGATAATACCTTGTTCCTTCGGAGGGGGGGACGTTAAAGCCGTCGGTCCATGTACAGAGAGTCAACCTGTGGGCATGTAAATCACAGTCAGTGTCGAAAGAGAAGGGTTTTGTGATTACCCCTGGCTGTCCCATATCCGTTGGGTAAAATGGACAATAAATGGACAAATTAAGCTCTGTCGCAAGGCTTTCTTGGCTACCAGGGCATTAATACGAATAAATCAATTTAAAAAAACAATGAAAGACAACTGGGATTTTCTTTGTTTGGTTTAGATGGTTCAACTTCAGTATCATTAGAATTAATTATATTGCTGTAAACAAAGTCATTTTTTTCAATCACATGAATGTACACAATGGTATTAATAATAAATGATTACTTTTTTTTTCAAAGTCATTTTTCAATCACAATGGTTACACAAAATTGGAATAAAACTTTATATTATTGTTTTTTGGTATTAATAAAATATTCCCAATACACATACGTTTTCGTTTACAAATGAAAACACAGCCAATCGCCCTTGGGGTAGGAGTTATAATTAATTGAACTGTGTCTGTTGTTACGGTCAACTTGACCAAGGCCAAAAACCACCTCTAAACTACGGCGGATTCAAACTCCTGAATAACTAAAATACACTGTGAACTTGATTACAATTTTAAAACAAGTATTTATTTCAATTGTGTGTTTTAAAATCAATTCTCAATCAAACATCAATTAGGTTCATAATCAAAGTTTATCTTAAAAAAGTTTGTTAATTAATGAACTACTAACTAAACTTACTACCCGTTGTGCCGCGACGCGGGCTGCAGCAAGATTACTAATAAAGATGTAAACTTGCAAAGAGATCCTGGCGAATATTCCAACGCAAAACTTCAATTTCCTCCTATAGGTGGTACTTGTCCACGGACGACTCGTCCTTACTGAAGAAAACCAGCTCCTATGAACCCGATGCTTCGGAGGTCGCCCTAATATAAAGTCCAAAAGTGCTGTAGCTGTTTATCCTTGATTCTCACGAGGCACGGACTAAACAAAACCGAAGACGGCTAACATTCTGACAAACACTACTGGAGCGAGACTATAATATGACAATGTCCACTACAGGAGACTGTAGTTGATTGCGATTACTGTCGCTGTCAACTTGAAGCACTAGGTGTTACTATACTCTGTGCTAAAACTTGTGAGTAGATGTTTGTAGTACGTCTTGCTAATGACTTGAGCAAGATGTTGTAACTCTGACTCATCTTGTCTCACCAGGGCTTTTATATATCCTCTCAAACATTCTAGAAGGATCTGTCCTCCTCTATATGAGTCCATGTTGCTTATAGTCCATTATGCTCATGAGTCTGGAAATGCCTCTAACATTCCCTCGTCGCTGGTCGGGAAAAACCTCATATGTACTCCAGAGGTCAAAAATGCAACCTCATATGTAAAAAGTTGGCCCCAGGGCTAAAACCTCATAATGTGGGCATTTTGGTCATATCGGGTGCTAGCTTGAATTTCATGCCCAATATGATAGTAAATCACATGACACATTTTATTTCAAATCGGAGTAAATAATTACCTAAATAATTTAGAAATGGAAAACCTTTCTAGTGCCTGGCTTACAGCAAATTAATTCAGTTTTTAATGTCTCTCGAAAATGTTAGATGAGGTTTTGTCATGTTACCGTTTTTACTACACGTGAGGTTTTGCTTTTAAGGTCAAATGCACTAGAGTTTTTCCCGCCCATCGCGACATGTACTGTATAGATATTGGGATCTCATAGCAGCGACTCACTGACTGTGTAATATATGCAGCAAGTGCCCACCTAATGATTCAGAGACTTTCAGTTGAGCACATTCTAATGAAATCACTAAGGTTCAGGTACATTCCAGAAGTTTCCCCACTTTTCTGAGCTCTTCTGTGATCTTCTGTTTCATTCTATTTGCTTTAACACACCAGTTATGCACACAAACCAGGTATATTTGTAGTACATTTAATTAGATTAATTTACAATATTTTAATGTTGCTAATTATAACTTATCTTCCTCAAAGTGAAATAAATCATTGCTAATCCTTGGGGGCTGTAACAC
>JAMKCH010051905.1:0-109100 GCA_023653785.1 Ophioderma brevispina | reverse complement strand
TCCGGCTGAATGAGCGAGAAAGCCTACTGTCAATACCGATTGTGTCTGCGTGTTGGTGTCGCAGTACACTGCAATGCACATTTTGCTAACTGTATATTGCCTGCAAAACTCGAAGATGATCTTTAAAGCGGTAAGACGACTCTTTCGTCACTTTCGTCAAAAATAAACTTTCCTCCTGCCTATCGCGCAAATTTATTACTATTAGAATATAACGCAGAAAGTTGACGAATCATTTTACGTAGCTATTTTTTCTTATGGTGTCGACGTGTATAGAATATGTGTAACTGATACGGGTAAATAGTGTACATAGTCAAAATTCAAATTTATGGTTAGGAAGACTGGATGTTTGAGCAAAGTGGAACAAAATTTCGCAATATTCGAACGTTGAATATTGAAATATTATAGCAATTCAATTCTAAATCGGAAATGATTGTGTGCATATTGTTCAAGGAAACATAAAAGAAATGGATTTCAAAATATTAACAAAAGGTGACATTAAAGTCACAGGGGGAGATTTTTTAGAGGATCCGACGAATTTCTCTCAAAAGGACTATAGCAAATGGCGCCAGTTAAGATCACTTTTTTTCAAAAGGTATAGACCAGTTAAATCCGACGTCACTTCTTTGTTGCATGCGAACCAGTCATGGGAATCGTTATGGCCGTTACAATAAAAGTACACTTACAATACAGGCGGGATTTACTAAACGGCCTATATACAAAGGCTGTAGCGCAGTGAAAAAAAAGAAAGAAGGAATGAGGAGAAGAAAGAGGAGAAGAACAAGGAAAACACACCGCTAGGCATCGGACATATAGGGGTTTTGAGAAGTTGTTTGAAAGGAACTTAAGACGGACAGACTGTTGATGTACGTGGCAGACTATTCCATAGACGCGAGGGGCAATTGATAGAGAAAGGCCCGCTCACAATTATAGTATTAAAACTCTAACAGATACAATTGCCCAGTGTGTAACAGTCAGGTTGACCTATTTCAAAATACCAGGCCCTACATGTTTACAACATTGCTGTTAACGGTCTATATAATTTGATTAGTACGTTTGGTGATCGCTCATTAAAGTCTCTATTCAATTTTGAACAAATACCTTAAATTCCACCGTTATTGGGGCGACTTCGATTTTATTACTTGTAAAATGTAGACTTGTTACTTGTACATTCTATACAAATATATATATAGACATAACAAAGTTTTTAAATGATATTTTTTTAGATTTGCCTTTTTACCGATCACTGATTTTGCCTTTAAAACAATCGACCATTTTTTGACTAACAGTAAGTCAGTTACCCAACATAAAAAAATGACCAACATATTTGCACGCTACCTATTATACCATATTTAATTTCAATTCTGCTTGTCGCAAAATCTCACACTACAGAAATCTGATGTGCAGTTGAAGAAAGAAAGTCACAACCCATTGTTTGAGAAAGAGGCAGTTTGAAATTGACTCATTGCGGCGTGATGAGGATGCAGGATGATGACCCATGGCCGTGTGTTCTGTTGTGGTGCAACAATCAATGATGACCCCCTTTAGGTTACAGATGGTGTCACGGGAGGGAAAAATCAACTCGTATTTCCCAGTTGGTTATTTACATCAAGTACATCTACTTACTTTAATGATTAATATCAAAATCTAATAATTATTTTGAAGTCCGGATTGGAGTAATACGTCCAATCCCGGGAGCGGGAATTGGTCCCCTTTTTGCCAATGCACGTCTTTTCTGAGAATTGTATTTAGCTGTTGGGCACCTTTTAATGAAGAAATATCGGAAGGCCTGTAACTTCGGGCGAATATTGCTGTCGATTTCCGTGATATGATCAAAGATTTTGAGATAAAATACTCGTCTTTTTTATTGTGATCACTGATAATATAAAGTTCAGACATACTAAATAAGTTACATAGCTTAATTCGAAAATCCAAAGAGACTACTTTTCCCCACAATTTTTAATATTCAAGAACAGCATGCGGCAAACCTGGAAAACAATAAATAATATTATTGGACGTGGGACAAAGGAGTTATTACAGAACCAAATCAAAAACGGATTCTGAAAAACAATATCAATCTCAGGAAATTGCAAAGAATTCAATGACTTTTTTTTGTGAATATTGGTCGCACAACTCCATCAAAATATATCCATAACCTCTGGCAAAAAATATTCCGATTAACCTCATACTCCGGAACAAAGTACATCCGTTTGGAAATCTGTTGGTTGAAAATGAATCGTTAAAATTATAATCATTGTTTTTAAATTACAAAACAACAAAACAGAAACAATTTTAATTTGTAAATTTTAATTATTAAAAGATAAAAAATGAAATTATCAACCACTAAAAAGAAAACCATTAAAAGAAATTAAAAACATCATACATATTCTACTTATTTCCAACACGATTTTTGGTGCACCTTTACAGAAGGAATTCCAAGATCTTAAGAACACCTTCATTCAAGATATGTTGTAAATAGCAAGAAGTGCGTACATGTAACTTTAAGCCTCAAAAATACATTCTAGTCACTTAGGCACTCTCTACATGGTTGCGTGGTTCTGGAATCTCATACTTAGACCTAACACAACACGATGCTGGTTTTTGAATAACAAGCTGCTGAATATTTTTATCACACCTTTTCAAGTTATTTCTACCATAGTTTTTCGTTTTCACTAATAACACTCAAAACTTCCGCTCATCCCATTACTACTCTTTGTCATAAAATATGACATATCGTACCGCCCCCAGCTAAAAAAAATCTTGTGTAAAACAGTCCACCCGCCATTTGGTAAGTTTCAAATATATATATGAATTATATATATAGTATATATATATATTATATATATAATATATCTCTCTCTCTCATCTCTACCATCTCTCTACTCTCTCTCTCTCTCTCTCTCTTTCTCTGCTCTCCGCTCTCTATCTCTATATCTTACTCTATAACTCTATATTTGTCGTTTACATATGATTTTATGAACGTTGTAAACGCCCTCTTACTCTTTCCATCTAATTTACCACCTCTCCTGCTTCCCTCTTGTCTCTTCTTTCCTTCTCTTTGTTTCTCTCTCCTCTTTTTCTCTTCTCTCTCTCTCGCTCTTCTCGAGCTGGGTTATTGGGAAATATATCAATAATCATAAGCAAGTTATTTGGTTGGAAATCATGTCATATTATGACTTCTCTTCCTTGCCTCCGTCCTGAACCTCAGCACTTATCAACTAATTGCCCTACTTTTCCCTACAGATTTCCAACAGGAATTTATGCATTGAGTTTGGGATACGGTATCTTAATCAATTAATATTTATTTAAAACCGAATCTGAACCTAAATTTCGTAATCATGTACACACAAAAATAGCCCATTCTGTGAATAACTTTTGGCTCCCTCGCCGATAGCTTGAGGGCCACCGGGACGATTGCTTTCTGACTTTCCTTTGTCTTATGCTTCGCTGTTCCAAGTATAGTACTTGATCCAAGCTGACACATGTCCATTTTGAATGTATGTCAATCCAACGCTCTTCTATCGCATGTCAAAAGCGCTGTTTTCGTCTCTTCTTCTCCTCCTTCTGCCTTTTTTCCTTCTTCTAATTTCTTCTATTCTCTCTTTTCTTTGATCTTCTTCTAAACAGTAAATTGGTAGATGTTCTGGTACTCTCCACGATAAAGCACTCCTTTGATACCTTGTAATGGGGTTGTTCATTCATGGGGGATCCCAGGATTGAAAACTTGTCCAAAATGGTCTGATTTTGCAAGATTTTGCAGAATTACCGGGAGGCGTCGCGCGCCCCCACCCTGGATCCGCGCCTGTCATTAGCTATTCAATCAATAAGCAGCTGGATGTATAGAGGAGATAGGAAGCACACACAATTACACCGTTCAGGTGTGGGCCCGGCCTTAGGTTTTTAACAATTATGTAATAATTGTTCTTTTTTTCTCAGTTTTAATGATAGGTTGAGGGATGCGAAGCAAGAATCAGTAAATGAATCTATAGTTTGTTTTGGCCAATGTAATGAAGCGTAGCCTCTTAACAATTTCATAGTTTATTTTCGTGAACCCCGCATTCTGTTATATTGGTGATAGCAAGTAAAACCACTCATGTTCTGGCTGTCAGATACTCCATCTAAGCTGCCCGCTCGCAGATCTCAAACAAAATGTTATGGTGTTGAATATACGCCGATGATGATGATGTATATTAACGCGTTAAGCAACTTCGTCGTCTGGAGAATGTGTTCGCACGTGAATTCAGTGGCCATAAGTAGAATTTTATTGGTCATGGTGAAAAGAGTCATGGTGAAGAAGAGTTGAAAGCTTTGAAATAGGGGGACAGCCTTCCATTTCCCTCTCTTTTTCTGAATTTTTTGGCAACCTCATTGGGTCCATGGGGGGGGGGGGGGGGGGGGGGGGGGGGCAGGAATACAGGGGTCCTGACCAACCCTTTTCCAGCTGGTCACGTCACGTGTGAGGACGCGGTCGGGGTACGCGAAAATAAGATTCTTTTGAATGACAATAAAATTCATCTCAATTTCAAACGATTTATATGAATGGTTAGCATGTCAGACATCGAACTTTTCACATAGAGAACCACAAGAAACCTTTGTGTGATCACAGATCTATATACATAACCTTGTCTGCCAGGCGCCTGTCTTGGGCATGGATAAGTGGACGAAGACTTAAATCTTGACTGTGCTACTGCAAAACACATGATCGCTTTCTGGATACCGAGGATTTATGGGAATAACAGCTTCGCCCCACCGCATCGTCCAAGTTTGCGGGTACACTTGTTTTAGACGTCAAAAGAATGTTGTAAAAAGTCGCATAGCTCTAGAGGCTCATTAGTTACCAATTCAAGGTGCATTTTTTCGTGATTCCAGCACCTTCTGTTTTATTTTCCAAAAATTGTGCACCTAAAAAGCTTATTCAAAAAGTTGAATTGATCCCGAATCTTGCGTATGGTGTTATAATCAATTGCTTGTTGTCCCCACGGTCCCATAGGCCATGGTCCTTTTCATTTCTGTCCTTTGACGGACAGAAAATACAAATTGCGAATTTCTACAGATCTAGCCGAATTTGCACGTAAAGCTTTATAATGGATTACTAAGGCTAAGCGGTGTTCAGATACTAGAATCTCAAACTTTGTAGGTAAGTCGGAGGGACGCAGGGTTGTGGATCACGAAATGCCCCTTTAAAGACCTTATTGTTTTCGAGATTCTCATGTTGAAATTAGCAATATAGAGCACATTTTATATGATCACGCCGCATTAGTTTTATAAATGTTAAGTTTTAGCTTGACATGTCGGCCGCTTTTGACACGGTCGACCATGCTGTTTTCCTTCAGAGACTGAAATTTCGTTTTGGTATGATAAATGTGTTCTTTCATGGTACAAAACCTAAACCTGAAAACCGGATGTACCAAGGTTTCTATAAATAATTATTCACAGTTGAACTAATGTTACAATATTCATTACCACAGGGTCCATCATTGGCCCTCAACTTTATAATTACACCAGGCCTACTTGTGATATTACGAAGTACAATATTGTTCCATGCTTAGCGATGAGATCCATTGTATCTCATATTCAAATCCAAAAAAAGAGGATGAAATATGAAAACAGCTGTTAACCTTCTTCGTACTTGCATTCTTGAACATTAATACTGGATGTTTTCAAAATCGCTACAGCTTCAACAAGACAAACTGAATTTTTTGTCATTGCTAGTCCCAGAGTACTGAATACCTTGCATGACATTGAGTAAAAACTCAGTAATGCTTGGATTAAGCCTTCCAATTTGTTAAAAAACTTGGTGTTTACTTATGCTCACTCAATAGTCCCAATCATGTCAGTACTGTTGTAAAATGTGTGAACGTTATATTCGTAATATCACAGGATGCTTGCATCACGCTGTCAGAGCGCTGGTCCTCTCACGTATGAATTATGCAAACTCTCTTTTATATGGTGAGCGTGAAATTGACCTAAAACGCCTCCCAGCGCTCCAAAATTAAGCTGCGCGTTTGGTGTTTGCATCGGACGGGACCAGCCCTCTGTCAGCCTCCTAAGGTTCTTTACACTGGATTCCTGTAAGGAAAGAATTATCTTTAGGTTGATGAAATGATGTTTACAATGCATCCATAATGAAGCTCCTACACTATCTCACTGATCTTATCAGTCTGCATCTTGATAGATTCAGGCAGTTATAGGGCAAAGATACGCCGGCCTGATGCACCCGTCTAACGGTTTTCGCTCTAAAAAGAAAGCAGGCGATAGCTGCTTTCACGACCGCCAGGAACCTTGCTTTGGAATGTGCTGCCACGGCCATTAGGGAGTCAACAACAATGTCTTTGTTCAAGAAGTGCATGAAAAACCTATTCTTTTACCTAGATTCTGTGTAAGGCGCTGTGTGCTGTGTAGAGCGCAATATTAAATGTCTGTATTATTATTATTATATAAGTTTCATTTTAAGTGAAATAAAACTTCCTCAAAGTGGAATTTTTTTATTGTATAATTATAATATGAGCAATATTGTATTTAAAATGCTAATTCGGTTCATTCTGTTATTTGTTTGAAATGCCCAAATATTACACACAAAAAATGAAATGTACTTTTTTGTTAAACGAACATAAATTATATGAACAAAAATAATTATTAGTATGTAGAAGGAGATGACTATATGCTGATTTCTAGCAGACGAAAGTCAATTGAATGTACGCGAGCGATCACCTAAATGTACAACCCGAGAGAATGAGTAGACCAATATTAGATAGAAATATATAAAAATTAATTATGCTAGATAATGTGCGTCTTGGTGTCCTTTTCCCTCTCTCTGAACGATTGTTTCTGCCCATTACATAAAGTAAAGCCATTTCAATAGAAGCCCTTTATATAGTATGGGCCATGTCTTTCAAGAAATACCCCAATTTGAATTACCGTGATTATTAATGTAACTGATTGGAGTGATTTTGTTTGAATAGACAGGCCCCTATAAGAATAGGCGTTAGCGTTGACGTTTAGCGTTTTTCGCCCTAACCTCAACATGCACTATCAACGCCTCACGATGATAGTTCACGCATGACACTCCATTGTTTTAAGAATTGTTACCTTGTAAAAGTCATCGGACACAGAGGCTAATCTCAAAACTGGCAATTTGGCTAAGTTCCTATTAACTTTTACCATTTACACTGTTTATTATTACATGAAAGCTTGTTCCAAAAATGCCAAAACCTGATTTTTGATGAATTTCAATGTATTCGTTTTCGATTAAACTCACAGATAGTGCCTTAGCATCTTGTGAAAGCATGAAGCCGCAGTCTTTTCTCCGCAACGAGGTTCTATACCGATCACGTAAACTGAGAGACGTTTCTCTGACGATGTACAAATTGCACTGCCTACAGCCTAGTCTTTGCGCAAGTCCTTTGCAATCATACAATAGGGTCAGAGAGTTTTTACGTCGGTGTACATATGGGAAAGTTATCAAGTATCCTAAACATTTACAGTTGCGTTAACCTTCGTCTTACAAGCCTTTTTTGCTAACACGGTTTACCAAGGGGGGGGGGGTGTTACCACAACCCCCCCCCGAGAATATTTTAAAAGCACCGATGCGTTGATTTTGATACACCAGGGGATAGCTATGGTCATCCTCTTCCATTGATACCAAAATAAGTACCAACATACCTAGTATGGAGTCACAATGACGTCATCAAGTCCGCGAGTCGGACCAAAATTGGATTTCCAGAGAAAATACGCCGCGAAAAACCTCCAATTTGCGCTAAAAAACGTATAGGACTATCGGATTTTAATGCGGTTTTCAGCTCTAAATGATGGCAATGGCTATTTTTACATTAAACAAAGAGTTTAGAGGCCAATAATGTGCACATAATCTTTTCAAAAATCCACCCATAAAAATATCCTTGGGTGCCAACCACCCCCCTTACCCTTCGACTTTGACGGCATACCCTAACCCGGTGAAGGCGTACCTTACATTTTGTTCGCTAAAATGACCGGAAAGATGAGATAACGATTAACTAGAAGGCTTTTTACGATTTTTTTTGAGCGTTTTAGCGCACGGAGCGAAGTTCGGTAGGGGGGGGGTGTTAAAACCCCCCCCCCCCTTGAGTAAGACGAGGGTTAAAATTCTGTCAGTTAAAGGCACTATCAGTGATTTGCTAAATCAGAAATTGAAAAAAAAAATCAAAAATCGATTTGTATGTCTGTAACGAGTATAACAAAACCCGTAATTGAATGGAGATTATATCTTGCCAATACTGCGTTGTTCCCTTTCTACCAGTTTTTCAGTATGAAAAAAAAAAATACTTAAATGAGATTATACAGACTTATCTTCACTTTAAGCTATTTCTGCCAAATTTGCAGACTTTATTCGAATGAATCACTCAGTGTCTTTAAAGTGACAAGGATGAGATTTTGTTTAGGATACAAATTTCTCTCACATTGCACCGGATCGATTGTAGACCACCTACCAAGAACGTTTATACGACGTTTATTGGACAAACAAGCTACAAAAGAAAAACAGCAAAAACATTGTTTGAACTTGGCGTATTCGTAATTGTCCCCAAGAACACCGTGCTTGGCTTTCTGCGTGACGGACAGAAAGTATTAAAATATCATATGATATTACATAAAGGACGGCGTATTGGCCTTATTCACTTCAGGTGTGATCTATACATGGAAGCATTCCAAAATGCACAAAAAACCGGGTTCGAAAAAAAATTGGGGGCGCTTCTTTTTGGAAATCTCCTCATGTTATCTTAAAATGGAATATGTTTCGAAACAATAACACGAACATGATGAGTAACAATGATAGTAATTTAAAAACAGACGTCGTTCACAAAATAGATAAACAATTGCAAATAGATCATTAACAATTATTTTGTTAACACGAAGAATAGCTTCAAAAATACAACCATCTGGAACAAATTGTTTGGCTACTAAATGCACCACAAGCGGATATATTTATAAGGTTGAAAACAATCAAAGTAATGCTAGCCATGTATTGGAAACTCTAAAGGTGTGATAGAGATATTGTAACTCCGCATAAAAGAAGCTGGACAACATCCCGGACCCGATCTTCCAATGACGACACCAGGTTGTGCAATTGAATCGGAAAAGAGGAGGATATTTACTGAGCAGTATTCCCGGAATCGGTTGGAGTGGAAAGTTGTTACGGTTTCACGTGGATATTAAGAACAGCGGGTGAAACTGTGTACAAATTCCCATATATTTTTGAGATTTCCATAAAGCACAAAATTAGGCATATGACGCAATGACCATTGATGGGTAGTAGCTAGCACGTAGTTCCCAGAAAATCTCGCAACAACAGTACTCTACCAACATACAGCGCACATCTTTGCCTCCACTGCATCCAAATCGAGTTCATTCCCGATTTATTATAGGATCTCATTATTTAGTAGTCCATTTATTGCCAGGTTTTCAAGCGACACGGTATACACACAAATCAGACGGGACGCCTTGATAATTAGCAATCGCATGTCTAACTCGCATGAATTATCCAAGCGGGACAATACCTGATGAGACCGTTCCAATGCAGAGTTTTATATCCAGTCACTGTTTGAAGAGTAACCAAGGTGAATATGTCAACTCCATCAAAATCATGTTCCTATACACCATTCATTGGTGTTACTTAAGGGGAATGTTGCAACTCTGGCGGAGCCATTAACACTGATCATTAACGAGTCTATCCGCACTGGTGATTTCCGTTCCTTTCCCCGCTAGCTCCGGGAAGCTTGCTGGGACACCCATCTCAAAAAGCCTTCCTAGACAAACGAGGTGCTCAAAATCTATCGCCCTGTGTCAAATATCTTAGCTGCGTGTCTACGTTCATGGAGAAAATAGTGTGCCCAGATAAGGAAATCATCTTGTCTCAAATGACTTAAATGAGCAGTTTCAGTCACTTTACAAAGAACGACACAGCCCTGAAACGGCACTTTCTTCTGCGTGTCAAGAACCGATATCCTCAATGCAATCACACAGAAAGGCCAGTTGCTATTGTGCTGTTAGATCTTTCTGCAGCTTTTGATACTTTTGATCATGCCATTCTTTTGGATAGGTTACGTGATACTTTCAAAATTCAAGGTACTACTTGCCTTAACCGTGGATTTCGTCTTAACCTTCATAAACCGCGCTTTTCGTGTGCGCATTGGGATGCAATTTCCAACAAGCAGCATCATCTCCTTTCGGTCTTCCGGTCAGGGTTCTTGGCGGGCCTCTCTTTTTCATAATGGTACACATACTGTAGTATCGCATCAAAATCATCGTAACGCACAATATTGCTTACCACATGTATGCTGAAGATGTACAGCTTCTATTTGACATTTGGATCCTAAGATTGATGGTGATGCCAAACATGGCTGTCAAAGACTCTCTCTTTTGTATTGATGAAATCAATGAGTGGATCGCGCTGTAACAAACTCAAATTGATGATGAAAAGAGAATTTTTCAGCGCATGTTCATCCTATTAACCAAATCGCCTCAAGATATTAACATCAGGGTCGGGACAGTGTATGTTTCCCCATTCCCGGCCATTAAGAACCTTGGTCGTTTTTTGATCAGACACTGTCTATGACTGAACATTTAAAGGTCTCATTAAGGCTGTTTAACTTCAGCTAACTTTCACCTTCGCAATTTAACCCGGATCCGCCGCTTTATCACATTTGAGAGTTTTCATCATCTCTGGTCCGTTCACTGATTTTATCTCGCATTGACTTGCCAATTCACTTTTTATGGAATGTCGGCACAGAGATCGGAGTTTAAACGTTCAGATTTTGAGAAAAGCAGCCAGGCTGGTTGTTTAGATCTGATAGAAGGACACCAGCCATACCCCTCCTTAAAGAGCTCCATTGGCTACCATTTAGTGAGCGCGTTGTCTGCTTCTTACTTACAATACTTACAGATTTCCGGACAATTTGCCATCTTACTTGTCCGAAATACCTCTCTTTGTAATATTCCTCTTGGCAGGCCAGTATTGCGTTTTTCTGCAGATGACAAGACGCTCCTCACTGCTTCCTCCCGCACAAAGGGCATGGGTGACAGGCTTTCAGCAATGCGGGCCCCTAGCCCTCTGGAATCTCTTTGCCTATCCTCTTTCGCCATCCAAGTCCAAGTGTTACTTCTTTAAGAAAGCTCATAAAATTTCATCTATTTCCAAAGAGTTGAATTGTGTTCTTAAATGTGTTTTTTTGGTTTATTGCCTCACATGATATTTAATATGCAGCTGTTTTCCCTTTTTTTTTTTTTTTTTTATTTTATAGTTTGATGTTAAAGTACTTATCTCATAGTAATACAACAGGTTGTAAAGATGAACCATGTTTTAGCTAAATCGTAATTCTACTCTCTATTTTTGTAATCGCTTTGACCTTGTTTTGAGAAGGCGCTATTCAAATGCCGTTTGTATTGTATTGTATTGTATTGTATCGAGTTCATATCCATCCCCATTTATAGGATCCCGATAATATAAAATTAAACAAAATCAAATCACGTCTAATGCCTAATGTACTTCTAATGATGTTGAAAATTCCAAAAGAACTGCTGATAAATTTAACAATTATTTCACTTCTATTGGTCCTGATCTAAGGTAAAAAAATAATTTGGTAAGAATGTTATTTACTTGTAATTCTATCTGTATGTAATACAATGTTCTTCAAATAGTTTCAAATTTCTGAAATTTCACATCGGAAGTTTATTCATGATCCAAATTTCTTAACATGAAAAATAATAAGTCCACACTGGACTGATCAATTTAATAAGAAAATTGTTGAAATTAGCTTGCTCCTTTATTCAACTGTCCTGCTTATATCTGTAATTTATCATTAAGTAAAGGTGTCTTCCCTGAAAGGTGGAAGAGAGCGAAAGTAACTCCAATTCAAATCTGAGACGCATCATAATACGTTGCAAATTACAGCATATATCCGTGTGTAAACCAATTCTGTCAAAAATTATTGAAAGGGCCATCCAGTATCAATATATATTCTTTATTTAATGTGCAGCACTTCTAAAGTCTGATGCTTCAATCTGGCTTCGGTCCAACCACTCCACGGCTTCTACTTTACTTGATGCTGAAGACTTTATCTTAAAGTATGGATACGGGTTTATGCTACTGCGTATCATTATTTTGACTTAAAGAAAGCGTTTGACACCGTCAACCATGACCACTTCTCTTGCAAAACTTCAGAGCGTGGAATAGTTAGGTAATGATATAAGTGGGTTAAATCTTTCTTGAGCAATAGGTCTCAAACTGTTAGTGTTAATTCTGAAGCTTTTCTAATTTTAATTAATGTTAATATAGGATTCCTCAAAGGTTCTATCTTGGGACCCCTCCTGTTCATTATCTTTGTGAATTGTCTGCCAAGTGCCCTTAATTGCAAAACTGTCATGCTGATGCTGATGACACTCATTAATGTGCCACAGGCCAAAACTGCGGCTGATTGGCAGAATCAATTAGAATCATGTACCTGCACACCCCCCTTGTTATAGCTAGGTGCTTCCATAGCAACAAACTAACTCTTAATGTAGATAAAACTAAGGTTAATGATATTTGGGACCAACCATATGTTGAAAGACCTCTGGACAGTATTATGGTAATGTATGATGGTCATATGATTGAGGCAAGTCTCTGAATTTAAATATGCTTGGTGTCAAGATTTGATCCAAAATTGTCTTGGTGTAGTCATGTTGATTATATCGGTAAAAAATTTCTAAAAGAATTGGTGTTTTTAAAGCGTTTTAAATACGTCTTCCATTACAGCTACAGTTTGTTATTATCAATGCCTCTTGTTATGCCTCACTTTGATTATGGAAGTACTGTTTGGAGCAATTTTCTGTAGAACTTCATAACAAACTGCAAGTTCTTCATAATCAACTTGCCAGGACAATTTTATCAGCTGATATTAGGACACCTGTAAATGACATGATGAGTATGTTAAATTGGGTAAAACTTAATGAGAGATGGGAAAAACATCTTCTTGTTCTTGTGTTTAAATGTTTAAAAAACTTCAGTCCATCATACTTATCATCACAGTTCAAATTTGTCCATCATAATCACACTTATTCTACAAGAAATTCCACAACAAACAGTCTTATTGTTCCAAGATGTAAAACAAATTCAGGTCTGAGAACCTTCCATGTAAGAGCTGCCAACAGCTGGAATAGTATCTCACCACAGATTCGTTCAGAACTGTCCAACATGTCTATAGGCCAATTTAAGGCACATCTTAATAATTCAATGTACACCAGTAGTTAAAATTTCTTGCTTGTGTATGTGTATATTTTGCTTATTGTACATTAACTGATTTTGTATCTCATATATTAATTTCCTCACTGTTACATGTACTCATTTGCAATAATTTATATAACCTTGTTCATGTAAATATTGTCTTTGTTATGAGGGCCTACTTGGAAAACAGTGCTTGACACTGAAGTAGTTTTACCCTCACTAAAGAAAGAATAAATAAATAAAACGGGCCTTGTACACAAATGATATTGATTATTCAGAAACAACTAATTTTGGTGTCCAAAATATAATAACAGTGACATAATAATTCCTAATTTTATAGATCTCACTTTATCTAAAGCCTAAAGGCATCCCTCTGGTATGGTGACTTATAGTATTCAGAAGTCAAAGTCGTTGCAGTTTAACGATGATTAGCTTTGCACCGTGAAGATTTCAAAATGGTAGCTTGTACTACCTTTAGAGTTCCATGATAATAAGTCTGTGAGCATTTTCTCCAGAAGATTCTTCTTTGGAACAGTCCTGAATATAACGTTGTCCAGCAGCTCAAGACGATACGAGCTGATAAAGTTGTTCTATGGGTTCCTTACCTTTATAACACAATGTTCCAGCTTTACCAGGTAGAGTGTTCAATCCACCAGACAGTCTGTCGTAAAAGTCCACTTTTATGACCACAAAAATGAATTCTTTTGATTCCCAAATTACTGACGCTCTTTAGTCTTCACAGAAGACAGTAGGCGTATACTATAATTTATGCTCAATTGTGAGCTTCAAAGAGGTAGCAAATCGAGGGGTTATTGACCAAGAGAATTCTATTTGTCAGTTGTGTTCTAATTAAGTGTTATACCTGGCAGCTATTGCTGTTGGGGCTTTTTGCCTTTAACCGTCGGAATGTTTAATTCTAAATCCTGGTATTAATACTTCCAAGATCCAGCAAATCTGCAGATCAAATTTGCTGGTCCGGTCATATTGTGTGAAGCACTAGTTTATACTCCTCAGCTAGTTACCTTATACCTAAAAATAAGCTACATTAAAGCAGCTTATTTTTACTTTACAGCACATTTTAATATTGTCCAATAGGAAAGCACACTCATGACACTTATCACACTGTTACTAAGCTTATTATAGCCTACTATGAATTGAACAATAATTAAGCTTACAATAACAATACTAGTCATATGCATCTCTGTGTTCTTGAGACTTGACTGACGCATCCCGGCAAGAGTTCCGTATGCATGGTATGTGTCCTCACAAGAATTCTGCAATCTGAACACGTGGTTGCCGGTTGCAGAATTCATGTGTGGAACTCTTTCTCGTATACGCGTAGGTCTATTATATCATGAGGAAATTTACTCAGAGTGTGAACTCTTGCCAGCCCCCATGAGCACAGAATTTCTTCCACATCTACTGTTGGTACATTCATTTTCTTTCGTGTCTTTCTACACAATGTGCCATTATTTCACCTTAACTTTACTCGCACCCGAGAAAAGTCATGTCAGAGATCAAAGTTGAGTTAATTATTATCCAACCGCAGTTTTGACACAAACAAGTTCTGCTCAAGGTTTTGAGTTGTGATTTTACTCATGTAGAAGATTACAAATCGTCGGCCGCGGCACATAGTGACGTATTCGACATGTTTTGTACTACTCACAAATTCACACATTTAAACTCAAAGTGGCTTAATTTGTAAATATTAATTAAATAATTATAACGTATTTATAAACTTTAATTGTGTCCACGTCACACAACGAGTTTTTTTTTTTTCGAAAGTCTATTCGAAAAGGCTCATAGCATCGTACCTGGCCCATTTTTAAGTTTCGCCGTTTCATATTGTGACGTGCGACGTTATTTTTTCAAGTTCACGGTAGTTGCTATTTTGCCGTTTTCACATAGTGACGTATTTGCGTAAACGCGCGTCACATAACGACCTATTTTTTTTTTTTTTTTTTTTTTTTTTTTTTTTTTTTAAATTGCTATTTGGTCGTTTTCACATAGTGACTGTTTTATTTAACATCATTTTTTCATATATCTTAAATAAATTGGAAGTTGATGAGTTAAATACATTTGAAATTTAACTTATTTGGCGATTTGCCACTAGCTTTTCATTGAAATATATGTTTGAATTAACATATGGAGCACATTTCAATCGCAAAATTCCTTTAAAGCCTTTTTTTCTACTAAATACGTCAGTATTGACGCGGCCGACGAAATTATTGTCTTGCTCTAAGTTGAGTACTGAATACCTCATTTCTTTACGCAACTTGTTTGACTCGGTACAATTTACTCGCTGAAATGAAGAGTGATTCTCGTTCTCAGGTACCAATCAATATCGTTTACGGAGTGCAAAATATGTATTTTCCCGGATGGCTTTACATTTTTAGATCACAGTTTAATGGACAAGAATAATAATTTATATGTTGTTGAAATATAAACAATAGCTTTTCATGTTTAAATTAATTAATTAGTAAATATAAATATCGTTACGAGGTATCCATGCTGAGCCGTCGGGGTTTAAGCGTCCGGAACTGCCACCAGTAGTTGTGCTGTAGAAATGGTAGAATGCTTGTATTGCCATGATTACCTGGTTTCTGAATTTGCTTTTCGGCTCATTTTATCTTATATAAGCTGGGCACACTTTTTGAAAATGAAATGGATGTGGGTTAGTAATTCGAAACTAGGGATCTTTCGATGGAGGATAATGGCCGGAAAGGAGTCTTTGGATGAGAAGGTCTTAAAAATGGGGTCATTCAGGGAGACTCAGAAAATTAAAGGGTTGTAACAATGGCGAAATACAAAAAATTTTTAGCAATATTTTCAATCTTGAAATCAAAAAGAAGAAGTCCAAATTGTTTATGATCTTCTGGGAGAAATTTGAAAAATATACAAAAATAAACTTGTGTGACATTTTAGGGGAAACCATGGGAAATTCGATGAACTATATAAATGCGAAATCGTTCAAACTGGTTTTAGAGCGATCAATGAACCTTGGGTACCAGCAACGTTTAAAGGGAGGACCTTGCTAAGATAGTGTGGCAGTTAAAAAGGCTGGTAAATGTCAACGCACACCCCACTAGCCCATTATCAGTGGGTGCCCATACCCCGTCAAAACATGCAATCATGAATATCCTAATAACAAGGATAATTAGAGAGTTTGCATATGCGTTTAGTTACCCACTCGCTGAAATTTTAAATGCTTCATTCCAGCAAGGTGTCGTTCCTGAGCAGTGGAAGAAAGCAACAGTTATCCCCTGCGAGACCAAACCTGCGTTGGAATAAGTTGCGCCCTGTTTCGCGTTTT
Source organism: Ophioderma brevispina (assembly GCA_023653785.1). NCBI lineage: Eukaryota > Metazoa > Echinodermata > Ophiuroidea > Amphilepidida > Ophiodermatidae > Ophioderma > Ophioderma brevispina. The sequence goes on along the minus strand of JAMKCH010051905.1, from coordinate 92,556 downwards.
AACAGGACCATTGCTTAAAACTAGTGAGGGTTTATTGTGAGCTGGGATTGATGAAGATATGAACATTAATTAGACCCTAAGCAATATGGAAACCGCCCTGGTAGGTCTACGATCACTATCTAGGATTTAGTAAAATTAATGGATTGTACAAGCATGCCGAGGAAAACCAGGTAGCATTTCACTGTTGTTATCATGATTATAGCAAGGCGTTTGACCGTGTAGATCACAAGATTGCATTCCCAAAACTTCTTTCTTTAGATGCAAGACCATGATTGTTCCCTGGATCGGCAGCTTTTTGACGGAGCGTGTACCGTGTGTCAGGTAATAGTATATGTTGTCAGATTTGAGACACTATAAGCGGGGTTCCACAGGGAGCAAGATTTGGTCCTGTTGGTTTTTTAGCTATGGGTAATGATGACAGCAGTTCGCATAATTCTTGGGTCACATTAAAAATATTTGGGGACGATATGACGCTATTGAAATGTCAGGAGAAACTTCAGATGGCTGTATGCAATAACAGGGCTTAATGAGCTTCTCATTGGCTAATTTAACCATAGTGCAATTAAACCCACTCAAAATAATGTATGGTTTAATGCCGTTTCCTTCTGAAGAACAAACCCCAACTTGCAACCCTTGGTAGTGTGTATGAAAATTTCTCCAGGAGACACCACTCCGTTAACATCTGGATCTTCATATCAGTTCAGATCTCAAATGGGACCTGCAAATTAGTGAGATATTAAAACGTGCCAATGATCGTCTGCATTTGTTAAAGATCCTAAAGAAGTTCGGCCTTCCCTTGGCCGATCTAATTACAGTTTATGTGGCATACATACGTCCTATAACCCTAACCCTGACGTCGGTTTCTCCCGGGAGCAACTGAAGGAGTGAGGGAAGAGGGGAACAAGAAAAGTCGCAAATTCGGGTGGGATTCGAACCCAGGGCCCCAGCCCCATGACCCGGGATAGCACGCTACGGCGGTGTCGCTGGCCCGGCCAGCGATTTCGTGCCCATATGAGTCTTGGTTTGATGACGTCATCGCTACTTTCTGGACTTAGTGCATTTTTCTCAATTACCACAGTGAGTTTTGGTGAGCTTTAGCTGTGCTAGGGTTAACCGAGTATGCAGCACCCGTTTGGCACGCAGGGCTTACAGAGATACAGTCTGACTCTTTAGAAAGAATTCAAAAGAGGTGCTGTAAAATTATGCTTGGTCCCCAGTATTTAACTTATGACAAGACTTTGATACTGAGCAATATAACCACGCTCAAATCTCCTCGTGATAAGTTTTGTGAAACTTTTGCCACTTCCCTAGTTCGTTCTGAAGAGTTCCGACACTGGCTTCCACCAACTAGAGCCAGTCAACATAATCTAAACCTTAGATCTAGGTCAAAACCTTCTTTCCCAAAGTGGTCTACGAAACGTTACCTTAACAGCCCTATTCTTTGTGCAATTGCTGAATACGATTTTGTAATGTGTTCCTGTGGCTTTTATATCAATTTACACCTTGTGCAATATTTTTTTTTCTTTTTATAAATATTGTGGTAAGTGTGTTTTTAAGTTAAATATTTTATTTTGTTGCATGTTGGGTATTTTATATGTATATTTATGTTTTTAATTGCTGTAATTCAGCCTTTGGCTGCGATGGTAATTTTCAATAAACCTGAAATGAATGAATGAATGAATGAATGAATGAATGAATGAATGAATGAATGAATGAATGAATGAATGGGCTCTTCTTCGCTGAACAAAGAACATTCGCTTTGCAAGCAGTCCTTTGATGAGCTCAGTCAAGTGGATGTCTATAGTGAGGTCCAAGATCTTATAGAGTAGGCATCTGTGATTAGCAGTGTCATAAGCTGCTGATAGATCGACAAACACGACTCAGATTATCTAAACCTTCTCGAAACCTGAATACAAACCACATGTACGATAGATTGACAGGAGCCATTCAAAAGAGTTGGTAGGTCATGGCTAGTGACCGATCGGCTCTTGGGATTAGATGGATCTTCCCAGGCTAGGAGTGCCATAAACATGTATTTTCCTCCATATCTTCGAGTACCTGTAGGAAAAAATAAGGCATAATTGTAGAGCTCAAGAAGCCAGTCCTTTGCTACGCCTCGGCCGAAAGGTTTTTTCAAGATTGCTCAGTTAAGGTGTTGACGAAGGCCAACTGTCAATATCGGTTTCCAGTTGTCCATCTTAAACGGGGCGAGTGAACCAGGTTCCGCCTATTGCGTGGATGTAACAGTGCCTGCTGTGGCTCGAGGTTCTGTTGGAGGCCTTCCTCGAATCTTCGATGGGGGGACATGCTTTAGGCTGTATGGGTCATATCGGGTGGTTCAATAAAGGTATGCCAGGTGTGATCTGTCCTGGAGAATCCTCTCTGACCTTAGCAGTTGCTTGAGCTGAAAAAAGGGACCTACTTCAAAAATGGTGATTACTCCTGGTATTCTTCAACAATATTCCTGGGAAAGGGCTTGTATATTCCGTTCTCACCAGCCTCTAGGTATGAATCTCCGGGCAGTCGTGTTCACTGGTTGGGCAAAATTGTCATAGTTAAGAGGGTTTGGAGCAATCTTCTTCACGTTCTCATCCAGATATTACCTCCCCCCTGCCAGTCTGGTTTCTATGGTTAAAGCGATTCTGACTCTTTGTTGGGTGTGACTGCAGCGTTGACTTGGATACAGATTAGTCGATGTTGGGTTAGTGGAATAGGATCTAGAACAATCTTGCTACCAACAGGTCTAGAGGTTGTACTAAAACAATCGCTAGATCAGGATAAACCATCTCTTCCCAAATGAAAATGTGGCGGTAGCTTGGGGCGTGAAGGAGGCGGAAGGAAGTTGGACTGCCTACCATGTAAGTATTCTTTGACAGCTTGTCTGTCTTCAGTGGTTATTCATTGTAGCCCCATGGGTTACTATGGCTTTTGGGTTTGGGGAATTCCCGAGATTGAATTGGAGGGTGCTTGAAGTCTACTGAGGGAGGTTTGTAAACTAATGTAAATATGGGACAGAGCTGAGCTCAATATTAATGGTGAAGACTTCGATGTTGTTGTCTGTTGAGGGAGAAAGTCGAAGCTCCCCAACCTTGGTGAAGAGCATCCGACGTGATGGTCAGTCTGGCGTGGGACTACAATACCGGTGTGAAAGCAGATATAGTCCGGCGAGCCATGTCCGGGGCTCCATAGACGATAACGGAAAGAACGCGTGAAATAATGTTGAGTGAAGAGTCAACTGAATGCGATAGCCCTATGTTCACCATTGTTCCCGGGATATTGAGGACGCCGGACGATAATTATTATTACTTCTACACCGGCTTTCCCATTTCATTGGTCTGAACACAATTTTTCCATTAGTTCAATTTTTGAATGCTCTCTTGTGACAGGCTGTATGACCCATCGAGCTCCATCGATCGGTACAACGGGTGTCTCCCCCACAGATTGATTCAAATCGTTTTTCTTCTGGGAAGGGAATTCTCTGAGAGTTATAAATACCTACCAACAAACTTCACCGTTTGGACGAAATAAATTGTAGTTGTTCCCAGTTTGGCACAACTAGCAGCTAGGCCTAATTTTCTTGGGCAGACCTAGATTGAAGTGCAGCAGCACATGGTACTTATTAGCTTTCAAACAGAATAGACTTAGAATGAATTACCAAAATACAAAACCAAAAAACAACAAAATAATTACCATAAAATTAATATTCATATCGTCTTCCGATTGCCCAGCCTCTTTTGAGCCCAACTGAAGGCATTACAGTTTGAATACTCTGTTACTGATTAAACAGTGATTCAGAAATTTCAGAATAAAATAAACGGTGAGTAGGCAAACAAATTTTTTTTAGAAAATAAAAAAAACATGAAAGTAGGGAAAAACGTGAAAAAAAAACAATTTTAAACGTTCTTAGTCTTGTTTCATTAGTGTTACCAAGTACTTAATATAATGAGTAACTTTATACATTTACCTTGCTGAGGACATCGAAGGGGCTAAGATTAAGTCCGCCTTAGTATATATTTTACAGATATCAAGAGTTTTTAACTGTTATTAAAAAATAAAAGGGAAAATTGGATTTCAAAAATACCTGTCAAAATCTATTAGTATGTCACGGTGATAAAACCAACCATTAAAGCCATAACAGGATTTAGCAACCAACATGCGAATGTTTAATATCGAAATGCAAGCATACCTTTTGTTTTGTGGCGATATGCAAGGTAGAAGTCTAAGGAGGGGTCTAAGGCCAAAAAAGTTTGTATCAGAAGAAATGTGAAAAAGGGCAATGCGAAATGTGTTTTTTTTAAAGCAAATGCTAATGCGAAGCTGGATTTTTTATTGCCAGTTTGAACAAATTTTTTCCAAATTTCATTTTTTCTGATTTTTTAACAAAAAGATTTCAATGAGTAAAAAGACTAATGCACGCGAGTCATCTGAGACAAAACTTTTTTCTTGGCCTAATATATATGAAATCACATAAAGAATAGATGCCTCAAAATATCTCGTTGCAACCCTTATTTTAAACACAGTTGCAGTGTTACTTTTCACTTCAAAAAGTAATAAGGCCTATCCGATTTGATGAGGTTTTCTGCTATACATGGATGAAAGATGATTAGTTATATACACAGGGCATTTACAGTGCATAAAAATGTTTTGAGCCAGTTGGCCCAAATATGATTCTTCCCCCTATAGCTTTTGATTGATGGATTTATTTGGCATCGTATTCATACATCACAAAATATAAAAATATTTTACTTAATTTGCCTATTCTCAATTCTCAAAAATATATAATAGAACATTTACAATTACAAAGACAATGAATTATTGAACACAGGATAACCCCTAAAGTCGCGCTATTTAAAAAGCAAATAATTAAAAACACATGGACGGAACAGAATTAGAATTAAGAATTAGTACATTTATATATGAACTATATAAAAAATTATTATTTTCAAATATTTTTATAAAGCATTGGTAACTGGCAGAATGAATTATGATGAAAGAAACGATTTTTGAAATTTTAATTTTTAATATTAATTTAAAAATAAGAGAAAAAGTCAATAATCCTTTAAAGGGATAGCAGCGATAATTCGAGAGAATGAAAAAATGTGGGGGGAACTGCATTTTTTTTTTAACTAGAAATCAGGGTGATAAGTGTGTACAATTCCAGATAACTGCTTTATGTTGTTCAAATACCCCCCAAATGTGAAAAAAAATGAAGTATTTGAGGAAATTTTGTAATACGTATCCCGCAATAGACATACAGCGACAGCATCTCAAAATCTGCACTAAACAGCTGATGGTGGTTTACACCAGTACAAATAAACCCAGATCAAATAATGTTTGTGTTTGAGATCAAACTGTATGATCATGGTGCAATATCACCATGAAATCTGTGATATTCACCGGAAGAAAAGATTTTTTTTATACGCCAGATAGAAATTACCGACTCGGATAAAAAGTTAATGCGGTGTCTTTTAAAGGTCCATGGCACCGATCGATAATGAGCCTCGTCCCAGGAACCCCAGATTTTACGTAAGTGGTCAAAATGTGATATCAGAAGAAAGCTACTATTTTTCTCATTTACCCTGTGAAATCTTAGGGCTATAAAGGATGTTTGGTTTGGATGTGATGAGCGAAAATATGCCCCTTTTTGGGTCGACCATATAATTTTACACAGTACTCTATGGGGATTGCAAAATCAGTTTAGCTGCTCCCATCAAAACGGGGTGAAATATCAGCGCAAAACTTACAGATGGGGTTTGGGGTGTAAGGCCATTCTATCAGAGAAAACTTATAGGACTTAATCGGGCCATCCCCTTAATACACAGATTAAGCCCACACTTGCAGTTATGTTCGATATCCATGCCAGTAACAAAAATATTAAAATAGAATTGTGATGATTTTTTCCATGGTTTCGGATTATAGCAAATCGTAGACTATCCCTTTAACATTTTAATGGATTGGAAAGTGACACGCAAATAAAAATTAACCTAAATATAAATTGACTTGTTCTAGTCTGCAGCGCCTTGGCTTTGTGAGTAATTTTTGATGAGGATTTTTTTTAAAAAAAAAACAGATTGGCCTATTGTCTGGTTTTGAGTTGTCAGGAAGAGCATTCAATTTTAATTGCATTTAAATAAAAAATGCAAGAGCATTTATTTACCTTTAACTCAGGCAAGAACAAAAATTTTGGCTTCCGCTTCTTGTATTGGAGCTGTGAGAGTCAATTTTTTTTTTGTAAAATAATAAAGGGCATTAGTATTTTTATACTTCTGTGATCTTGATTCTATGACGTCATAGGAATCATAATGGGAATGTTGGTAATTATTTGATACCGAAGAAGAAATTACTGAGCTATGCTGTGGATACCACAATTCTAGGAATCGGATGTTCAAAATTCTAATCCACTGGACTGTTACAAAAATGGGCAAGGCGAGAGTAAAGTACTCAGAGGGATTTCGAATATTATTTTTTGTGTAATACTGAAAAATAACTAGAAATACAGATAGTAACCTCTAAAAGATACAATTCCGAAATTTGAGATGAGTCGTATTTTTCGTTTGATGCAGTAAACATTTATGTGTAGTTTTACGTCCAATAGGATACTGTGTATACAAAAATTCCGGATCGGAATTTATAACCAAGTTGTGATTTTCCTATATGAAGGAAGCGATTTTAAGCTTAGCAATTCAACACATAATTAGCTATATGACAAGCATTATTACATGCCAAAAAACACGTATTTTTTTTTTTTTGGAATGAGGCGCCCCTCCTCAGGAAAATCTCGAGTCCGGGCCTTTATTAAATCAATTTGAACTCATTCAAAGGTGTACAATCCGGGTACAAACTCCCCCTCTCCGATTATTTCTACTCGTTGACTAATACGTCATGGTTTTGGTAAACTTTTAATATAATTACATTTTTTGGGACAATTTAGCATTATATGACACCAAAGTTGCAATGTGTTTGACGGTCAAATCCCCGGCAAATCATAAACATGATACATGGCATTGCTGTCTAAGTTTTGTAGGAGCCGGCCGAACCATACATAATGCTCGACGGGCCCGCGTTAATCAAACAGAACAGCGGCAAGGAGGGTATGGATGATAATATCTGGTACAATCCATCAGTTTATCATTTAATCGCTGCTTTTTACAATACAATTTGAACCATGGAGTTATGTTTGAACTAACTAATGAAAAGATATAATATCAGCAGCCAAATTAATTCTACGTCGCGTGGCGAACGAAATAATATACATGAAGGTTAGTATTCTTAGGTGGAAACCCCTAAGAATTAAAAATGATCTTGTACTCTGTGATCGATTAAAATGAGGTTGGCGGTTGTACCGGCCCCGCAGCTATAGCTCTCCCCCAACTCATCAAGGTGACTCCTGCCGGTTTCCAAACTTCCCGATTTCACCTGGACTTCTTGTGTTGTGACCCTGTTTCAGCTGGCCTGCCGGACAAAGTGGGAAAGTTGTTTTGATAGTTTAAAACACTTGATATTTCCAGAGCCCAGAGCTATACCCATGGGTTTAAAAGGTTTCCTTCGCAGCTATTTTGAGGAAGGTTGAAGGGAAATGCTGTATCTGGATGGACGGATCTACCCTTCTAAAGCAGGTAAGAATCGCAGCCAGACTAGTCTGCTTGTTTTTGTTGTGTGCGCCTTTCCGTGCGCAACTTCAGTAACGAGTCTAGACTTGGAGTTTACTTAGTAATGTGTCACCTTCGATTTTCATGTCGTTTAATGCATCATAAGCGGGATCATAAGCCAAGCTTTTTAATTGTAGAAAGCTTCATAGTGATCTTGTACACAGATGGCAGATAGCAGTTTCACCACCATTAACCACTGGTTTGTTTTTCGTTCACACTGAATGTCTCAATCTCTATCTCATTTCAAATGACTGCTTCATTCATTCATTCATTTCAGTAATTGTACACACATCTTGAATCAGTAAACGTATAACTCTTCGTCAGTAATTCTGGAAACAAAATTCTGCCTACACCCTTGTAAAACCCGGAAGTATGTGACGAACGCCCCTTGACAGCCGGGATCCAAGATCGCAATTCAACGGACGCGCGCGTGCCTATTTCAGCAGACGGCGATTATTAGTATGTATGCATGTATGTGCATGCATTGCCCCTGCAGAATAATGTAAAGGTAAAAATAGCCTGGCTTGACAGCGGTAACTTTTGTGGTATGTTACTGCAGGAAGAATGTTAGTATATGGTGCCACAATATGGATTTGGCAGCCTTACGGAATAAACTGCATGTTGAAGGATTTGGTGGCAGAATACTTAATTTTCTCCCTGTACTGCATTCGGCAATACATTATGTAGGTCAGGTACATGATCAATTTAGGGGTCATTCATAGTATTTAATTTGTGATGAACGCTAATTAGGCCCGGGGCGTTGCCCGAGGGACCTAATTTGTACATTGTCACGTGACGCATATTGACCAATCGCGTACACCGATGAGATATCACTCCATGGAAGACAGGGTATGAAAAGCACGACATGCGTCCATGGCCATAAGTAGGAGGTTTGTTTACATGCGCAATTGCCTCCAAAAATAGTAAATTGAGTGAAACCTAACCTAAATCAAGAAAAAGTTTGTCACTCATGATACAAAAAAACCATACCAGAGGTGGATCCACGCCCTGAAAATGCCCAAAATACCCGGGGTGCTGGAAATAGTTATGGGTAAAAGTTGGCTGATTTTACAATATTTTGCCAAATTACCGGGGAGCGCACACCCAAAAAACACCCCTGGACCCCAGTAGGCATACAAGCAGCACTGCAATCAAGCCCATTGCTGATGGTTGCTGATAAGCTGAATAATAAGGTTTGTGAAATGGTATGCACGAGTGACCATCTCTTAATTCAGATGGCCTAATCTTGTTATATATTCTTGTGGCAATTGTGACAGTAATTACAGTCCGTTGTACTCCATAGTGGCTACTCTACTCCTAACTCCTGGTCAAATGAAATTAAAGTAAACAGTGAAATGATGTCAACATCTGCTAGCAATCTTACATGTCTTCTGTTCTTGTGTTTCTGCGGGTTTGCACTGAGCAAAGGCTGAGGACACACATTCGATGGTGTAGAAGGTGGGTTAGGTTTTCTAAGCACAGATATGCCGTTGAGAGTTGAGAGGCCAACATGGCAAAATGTAAACAAACAGCGGTAGCCGCAATTTCAGGCAGCAGATAATGATTGTGCAAATTGACTCAAAAATTGTACATTGTAAAAAAACTATTTCAATTGACATTATTAGCCCTAAGAGAAGCAATTAGCAGTGCTCTTTTCACAGGATGAATTTGGTATTCTGCCACCACTTAAAATTCGGCACCTTTAACATGCGGTTTATTCCGTTAACGTTGCCAAATTCGTGGCCTGTGGTAGAATACTAAATTCTTTCCCTTTTCACTGCCGATATTTGCTGGTCGGACATCAGGCGATAAATAGGGTTTGCCACTGCTACTAACTGCCAGTCAGATCAGACGAGAGATACCCATTCTGATAATTGACGGTGGAATGTTTTCCCCCGTGAGATCTAAAATTTCTGTTTGCTGATAAAACTGCGGTGTGACGTGTTGCTTTGAGAGTACGGGATCCATTTTAATCCAATCCCATGTGCCCATTCCCCTAAAGTACTGGGGTTCTTCCCGAATATCGAATTTGGTTTGACTTCCGAATTTGGCAGAGGTGGGTTAGGTAAAGTTTGGCAAACCTGGAAGTGTATGGCAGCCGTGAGAAAACCCAAAGCTGCTATGACAGTGGATGTTTACCCCTCAGTATGAGAGCGCCGAAATGGATTGCTGCGAATTGCTGGGAAAGAATTTAGTATTGTGCCACCACCCTATGAATTCGGCAGCCTCAACGGAATAAATGCAGTTGGAAGGATGTGGCGGCAGAATACATGGAATTCATTTGCCAATGTTGCGTGAGTGAGTTTTCCCCTTGCGTGAGAGACTGTTTGCTTCTTTCTACTGCTGTTGTGTTCTGAAAATTTTTACTAGAGGCGTAAACGTCCATGGTCCACCAGCAATAACAAGCACGCATAACTGTCAGCCATACGTCTAGAGCTCTGAATGGATGTTTTGCGGTTATCGCAGATCCAATCTGTGTTAGTGGGATACCTAGAATCACATAAAACTGCTACCCACCATAATCCAAGCCACCTTAGAACAAGTTTCTTGGAATACTCAATATCATGAAAATCCAAGAGATTGTGCACAGAGTTTCAGGATTTCCTACAGGTGGTGTTTGGACATGAGAAAAAGGAAGATGGCAAGGAATGTTTTTCTCACCCCAATAATATTGGGTATAACTAATGCAATGGGCGGTCAGTCTGGTTGTTTATCAAGTCTGCAGTTATGAAGATTTTGGCATCATGATTGAACATGTTAATTGCACTATTGCATTTAAGCCATTAGCATCCACATTGCTAAGCTGTGTTTTATAGGTTTACTGTCCTCTATAGACAGACTCTCACATTCGATGGGAGTAAGTGGTTACTGCTGTCTGAGCTTCGTCTGGTGCTGTTGAGCCATGGCTTGTTGGATTAGGTGTCATAAAAATGGAAAGTGCCATCATCCCCCAAGACCAGTTTAGATTAGAGCTACAGAACATGTGCACGTACAAGGTAAAAAACATCCCAAATAGCAAACTGACGTCGCAGTTGGCAAGCCACACTGGGCCACGTTGGAAAAATGGTGGAAGGAACGCTCATTTTATGGCCCGTAAGCCAACATCGGGGACGTTAGGAAAGCGGTGCACGGGGAAATAGACATTTTATGGTCGGCAGGCCAGCGTCGGGGTGACATTGGGAAAGTGGTGGGGGTGATGGTCGTGACCATAATTACAATGAAGTACACTAATTACATGTAGTTCTAATTTGAGGAAATTTGTTTAAGCCGAAAGCGGAAAGCCAGGCTTATGCGTAAATTAAACCATTTGGCAAAAAAAAACAAAAAAATGTGCATTGATACAGACTTTTCGATTTTCACCATGGATACAAGGAGTCCTGGGCTTTTCCCTGTTTTGTTTTCACTGCAATGAAATCTTTGACATAGATCCTATTTTCCAGTTATGGCCATTTTATGAGTACAGCTTCTGCCTAAAGTAAGGTAAGTTAGCGCAAATGGTAGCGGCCATCCAGACTTGTGATACATTACAAGGATCCCTGGGAATAACTGACCAGCGCAGGAGTTGATATTTGGTCATTACAAATTGTACCGGTTAGACCTTAAAATAAGATAGGAAGTATGGTTGGAATTATGTTACGTCAAAACACGAACAAAATGAACTTGGGCCAATACACCGAAAGATAGTACAACCCTGGAGATAACGGTGGTTTTGTTATGGGCAATGTGGATTGAAAAATAAATATTTTTCCTTTTAAAGTGCATTTCGTGATTTGAGCCACGTGCTGTTTTATTCATGATCAGGAGATATCCTTGAGAAAAGCTTATCTCAAATTGAGATGTTCCCGATCTTGCGTTTTGTGGTTGAGGCAATGCTCGTTTCTCACGGCCCCATAGGCTACTGTGCGTTAATTTCTGTCCGTTTATGATCAGAAAATACAAAATTGCGAATTTCTTACGGATGCAACCGAATTTGCACGTAAGATTGGGCACACGCAGATTACTACTTAGGCTAACAGTTCAGATAATATAAAAATCTCAACATTTTTAGGTAAGTCAGGGGGGGGGGCGAGGGTGTGGATCACGAAATGCCCCTTTAAGATTTTGTGTTTATAGACTGCTGGGTGATAGTTCAATATGTTGAAAATATGACCTTGTTAACCAAAGACACATCAATATTATTGAAAACTCTTGGTTCACTGTGTTGTGTGACACCTCTTTATATGTAGTTCTGCTTAGCACTTCTGGTTTTTGCGATCGGCCATGGCCCTTTAAGTTGCAGTACGATATGATTTCGTACAATGGGAGTATGTTACAAAATCTTAACCCTACGCGGGCCGAGATGCCATGAGAGCCAACGAAAACGTGGGGTACCACTGTCGGAAACTGTTTCCTCGTTGGCATCTTGGCCGTCCAACACTATTTTTTGTCGCGCAAAATGACTCTCATTGGCCCTCATTGCATCTGGGCCGTCTTCCGGGAAAATGACGCGATGTTCCTCGTTGCATCTGGGCCGTCTTCCGGGAAAATGACGCGATGTTCCTCGTTGCATCTGGGCCGTCTTCCGGGAAAATGACGCGATGTTCCTCGTTGCATCTGGGCCGTCTTCCGGGAAAATGACGCGAGCTTTTCATTCACTGCATTTTGGACTGTTTGCCCGCAGAAGGCGAAATGCTTTTCATCATGCGGGTGACACTGTGATATAAATGCCCATAGACAATTTCGATTTCGATGGTGATATCGCCACCAATTTCGATAAGCTACTTTTTAAATTATGCATAAACGCATTCATGACGCAAACCGGAGCATGACGTAGGGTAATAGCGCCACGCACAACTATGATTTAGCGGTAATAGCGCCACTCAACGACTGGCGAACTATATCTACAAATTTATGCAAATCATGTGAAGACGCGTATCCATTTGTTATTTATTTATTATCCCTGTTCTCATTGCTTCGCACGCGATGTTCCTCGTTGCATCTGGGCCGTCTTTACGGAAAATGACGCGATGTTCCTCGTTGCATCTGGGCCGTCTTCCGGGAAAATGACGCGATGTTTTTCGTTGCATCTGGGCCGTCTTCCGGGAAAATGACGCGATGTTTTTCGTTGCATCTGGGCGTTATTGACTTTACCGCTACGTATTTATTCCTGTGCTGGAACAACGCCGAGATTCATGAAACCGCAAAATTGTCTCGCCGTTGCTCTGGGGTCTCTGGGCCGTTAAAACTAAAAATATTGCCCTTCGTTGCATTTGGGCCGTCGGCCGGCAAAACGACCCGGTCCGGGTTAGGGTTAAATTAAATGTTCCATCTTAAATTTTCTTCAACTATCAACCTGGGTTGAATCCGCATTAACGGGCCATATCCCGGGTCACAACCTCTAGTGTGAACATGCCCTAAGATGATAGGGAGCTAGGGTTAGTAAATAAAATAAAATCAAAGTTGTTACTGTTCAATTATCAGTGGTGGATTCAGAATGGGGGAAAAGCGGGGGCGCAAGGAAGAGTTAAATACTGTGAGTTATTCACCAAACAGATTTATCCATGCAGTATTGAAGTAGGATTATTGTTGTATCAAGTGGATCAGCATACAAAATTCCTAGCTAAAACACATGTACATGAACTGTAGTAACCGGTTCAATGTGTTGATAACACACAATTTTAAACTCCACTTTGCGCCTGCTTTTCCGATTCTGGGTCCATCACTGAATATATTACATTGAACTTCACACAAAATCTGGCTTTGCAAGATCAATCTAGGCCTCTCTGCACAATATAGGGATAAGCAGGGCTAGAATTTCGGCGAGAATCGATTCTCGCAAAGATTCTCGTAAACTGACTTGTGTGAATCAATGTTGATTCTCGTAAACATTAAAACTTAACACAGTAGTGAATTAGATGATTCCCGCAAAATTTCTTATGGGGAATCAAGGCTGATTCACGCACACAGCAACGAAATTCTACCCCTGGATAAGAGAATCATCATATTACAATGATCCCTGCAAGAGAAGCCTGAGGCATTCAGGAAACAGCTACTTCTCTAATTTCCTCTGCACACAAATTAATTGAAAATTAATTTGGCTTACTTTTATTATTCATACTAAAATGAAACCAAATTTACAACACAGTGGTCTAGAGCATTTACACCTTGGTTTTTCTAAGCAATGTTATGAAATATTAATTGACTCATGACACAAAATTGTAAAATTACAGTGTACCCATTCTCCATCCTCACTTCCTAGAACTTCCACAAAATACTAAATTGGGCTACCACTATGGTATTTTTGTGGTATTTGGGGTTGAATTAGTTCTTTGCTATTTGTTAACATGAAAACCAAAAATTCCACTGTGGTATTTTGTGGTTGGGGGCCCAGCATGGCTCAAAAAAGTGTGGAATTTGGGACGCTCCTTCCCAGGAAAGTTGGCCACTTGGAGGGAAAAGAAAGAAAATAGCAGTGTTCAAAGATATCAATCGCCATTCAATTGTGTTGTAGTAAGTGTCTGTACGGACAGTAATAAAACTGTTATTTGTATTTTGAGCCATTCTGGCAGCATTATTTTTCACACTTATGGTTTGCATGCATTCTTTTAATCAAATTGTACTAGAAACACACTCGGATGGAACAGAATCAAGATTCAAATACATGTACATCTTTATGGCACAAAAATACCAGAGAAATGCTGAAATCTTACTGAACTGCACCATTGCGAAGCATCCAAATTCACACTGTGGAGAGATCTTTATTTTTGCTATCAAAACACATAATTTGAATCTTTTCATTTTTTTCCTGTTACATGGTCATGTTGATGTACCCATCAAAAAAAATTCCAATAGCAAAGTGGTTGAAGACCTTATCTTGCACTTAACGTTAGCCTACAAATACCATATGTCTTTAGCTTCGTATTGTCCCTATCTGTTTTGGGGTATGTTATTTTTATGTGTAAAATATAGATCTCCATTCTCCAATGGCCTAGACTATCATTGTGAGCAAATTGAAGAAATTTTGTATTTTGTGAAAATGTGCCAGTACCGCTTTAATCGCTTGAAACTAAAAGTTAAACGGTTGGAAAGATGGTATACAGTCGGGCAGACGAGGACAATCAAACAATATTTTTGGGGGCCCTATCTTGAGTCACGATGCAAAACCTTTGTTCGCTATTTGGTTACGCGTCCGTCTTTCATATGTGAAAGGGAGAAAATAATGTGCGATAATTGTGCAGTATGCCTTTAAAAAAAATTGCAAAGAAATATTGCACCGATTTGTGATGCAAGCAACCCTTAGTAAGTAGATGGTCATGAGAATATAGAGGAGTTGCAAACTCTGTCTGTACGATTCATGTGAAACTGAGAATTAATTCAAGTGCGGTAATTGTGCTGCATGCCTTTAATATAGAATTACAAATTGCACAGATTCGTGATACAAGCAACCCTTAGCGGATGGTCCATGAGAATATGGAGGAGTTACTGTCTGTCTGTATGATTACATTACTTGGATTAATCTACAAAGTAATCACATTTTGCCACAATATGGGGTTATTGACTTACCAAACGACACTTTATCTTGTTTCCCATTAAAAGTCACGTTGCAGATCCTTTGCTTTTAGTTTTATAATAAACTACTTTTGACGCTCATGGGACAGCATACTAATGAGCCTGCATTATTCATCTGTGTAGACACCATCTTATGCGCATCATTTCAGAGAAAATTACATTGTTTCACAGGCAATTGCGTAAATGGTGAGATTTTGAAAGCGGTTATAGGGGTTGTCAATTTCACTTGTAGCTGTTGCATGACTAAATCAACAGCATTTAAATTGTCACTAAATGTGACACAATCAAGCTAAACTAGTAACATGTCTGCCCGGGATACCATTTTCATGTTTTATTTCTCATAGCTTCACACCTTGTGAGTGTAGGATGTTTGATTGTGCAGACACGCCATCCATTTGTAATTGACTGTGTTGCTCCAAGGGTTCGTGTTGGCCCTGAAGGCCACTACATATGATGGTGTACACACTTGTGTCCCATATAAACAAAAAAGGTTGTTTTTTGCAACTAGGCAAGTGCGCCAGCATTTTCATGTTGTTGGTTAAAAGAACAAAGGATTTTTAAGGAAAGGGTTGTGTGTGATCATGCATGACTTTCCAAAATGTTTGTAAATTGAGTAAAAAAAGTACCTATTTTGGACAAAAAAAATGTGCTTATTGGCAAAATAAAGGCTTTTGTTTAAGGAGTGTCCAGAAAAATAGTAGTAGTAAATCCAAAGTTTTAAATCCGGTTTTGTCCCCGTGAACGAGGGTGGCTGGATTCACCTCACACTCGCAGCAACCGACCTTACTCCCTCCTTCCACTTCACCCGATTCAATGCATTCTCCATCCTCAACCCAACCGCACGTCGGAGATTCTGGCCCGAAATCATGCTCCAGGACCATGACCAGTCTTATTATCTCATAAGGCAGCTATTCAATATTTTTCTACTTCAATCACAACTCTGATTTGTTTTTTATGATTCCAATCTCCAACTCTAAAATACAAATAAAATCATAAACTAAATTTTGTTCCTGGAGTGGGATTCGAACCCACGACCTTTAGATAACAAGACGAGCGCCCACAGACACACGCCACGCAATCCGAGCCGGCAGGAAATCGTTCTTTTGTAATACTTCAATATAAATTTTAACGGAATAAAGCGCACACATAATAATGAATAGCGCCCCTATGAGACGAGTTGAAAATATATGCTCCTGGAGCATGATTTCGGGCCAAAATCTCCAAGAATCAACCCAACCCTCCTGCTCTCCTCCACTTGCTTCTTCCAAGTCTTCTTTGGACATCCTCTCCTCCTCCTCAAACCTCCCACCTCAAACTCAAAGCCCTTTTTAAAGCATACATAACGCATATGAGTGGCCTCTCCGTGTTCCGTGGAAACCAGATTTTTACCCTTTAGCACAAATTTTCGAAAAGAAATGTTACTAACTGACCATGCACAGCATGCATCGGCAGTGGTTCTCTCAGGGGGTAAATGTCTAGCTGGCAGTTATCGGCAATCTGATTTCGGGGATCTCATTAGGAGAAAATGCCCAGGCGGCAATTACTGGCAATTCAATTTCAGCAATCTCCTGATGGGTAAATGCCCAGTCAGCACTTATTATTTGTGTCTCAAGTAATTAAATGGCGAAGTTAAAACAATCTTCTCAAGGCACATTTTAGGGTACCCACTTCAACAACAACCTTTAGAGGACACTGGCCACATTTTGGAAAATAAGTGCGCCCCAAGATTTTCAAAACGTATTTTTGCAGGTGTTTAAAGCTTTTATATACAAAAGCCCTCACCCCGAACGGATAGACCAAATCGCTTCTTATGGGTAAACAGAACGATTTTGTAATTTCACGTCGACGGCGACGCTTAATCAGCAGACGACAGAAAACAAGTTGCGTTTCACACACGAACAGGCCCGTTTTCCCACGCTATGCACCTGTTTGTCCGGTTTATAAGCTTTTGTGTTTTAATATCAGTGAGTACGAGTCAAAATATTCAGTAATATACACACGTGTTGATTAAAGGTAGGGACAACTTAAAAGTTGGCCTCAAATTACCTGGATGTCTGTATCCTCATATCAATGTCCTATAGTTTTGGGGTAAGTTATTTTATGTGTACAATATATCGCTGTTCTTCCAATGGCCTTAGACTTATAATTTGAGAGCAAATTGGAGAAATTTCATATTTGTGAAAATGTGAAGTGCCGCGTTATGAACCCAATTCAAGTGGATTTACTGGGTGGGAAGTGGTTGGGCTTTGTTAAAATTAAGTGGGCCCCTGTTCTAGAAATTCCCTATAAAGATTGTTCTAACTTGGTCCTTTTATCAGAGCACCCAAGAGATAATTCCTTGTTGCAGTGGGAGAGTTCTTTTAGGCCGATTTTTCCATATTTGGACACTTTCTGTTTACAGTGAAAGCTGCCAGTTTGGTATGCAGCACATAAGAGAAATTGTTCATAGAACAAGTTGAACAGATTTTGAGAAGTGTGATTTAATATGTACAAGGGAAACAGACTTGTCATGTTCTTGCAGTTCAGAACACACACCGCACACAATCGCCGAATCCCTACTGGGAAGCAAACCTGTGACTTCAGTTGTGTGAAATGTGTGAAAATATTTATGCTGCATCAACCTTGTCACCTAAAAAGAATATTTGACACTGGCGGGTTCAAAAAAGAGCTCAAAATAACAGAATTTCCCTGGCGACTACTAATTTCAAGTGGGAGATATGTACAGGTCGACACGAAATGTTAACAATCCTGTTTCTGTGAATAATAAACCTGAGCATTTAGCAGAATGTGGCAATTCTTAAAGCAAAACTGAAGAAAGTTTAAAATCTAGAGATTATATTACCTACGGATCAAATCGGTACATGAATGGCATTTAAAATTGATGAGTTTTTTTTTCTTTACTATAACAGTGTTTGGAAATGGGAAAAAATTCTTAGGGCAGCAATACAAAATTTGGTTAACCGCAGGCTAGAAAGTGCTTTGAGATATCACATGTGGAAGCTGTGTGGTGTATTTACAGGTACCCATGTTCACCCCATTTAAGATTTTGATAAAAGTTTTAAGCTTGCATGAGCTCTTTCCATCTGCTATTAAATTTGCAAATTTATTAAAAAAGTACCAGGGCCATCATTTGAGGCTTATGTACAGACTAAAATAAAAATGTGTTAGATACCATGAACCATAATCAACAATCTTGCCCCCCACATCAAGATTCAGATTTTTGCTATCAGAAGAAACTGTTCATATTTTTTTCTCATTACACCCCAGTGAAAGTTAGGCCCAGCATTCATTTTTAAAATTTATAAACAAACCCTCTCCAAATATGGTCGACCACTTTAATTAACACACCTGTCTATGGGACAATTTAATTAATAAGCCTTGCTTAATCCAAGTGGCTTGACCAGTAACTCACAATTTGTATCAGATGTTTTGTGATTATAGGCATATAAAATCCAGACCATGAAAATCGGGTCACCCGTCTTTAGATAAAGGAATATTTTGGACGGCGGGTGATGAGTTCTTGACCTATTATCTTTTGGGCATGATAAACCTTTGCTAATTAAGTATCTGATTTTCATAATTTAAGAAAATGTTTCCTGCAGGTTTGTGTACTAGGCTGTGTTTGGTGGACATGGTGTTTACAAACCAGAAGACTCTCATGCAAACCATGGGGGGGGGGGGGTGCCTAACTCTAAACCTCTCTTACTTACGCTTATAAGGGACTTTTCCACATTAATATCTCCCACTGGAAACATTGTGCCACCCAGGGTGGTGTTAACTGAAAGAGAGGAAGTATAGAACTATAAATGCAAACCTGGGGTGCTACTCCGACCATCTCTTAGTTATTTATGCTCAATTTGGGGACTTTTCATGATTATGTGATCTCCACAATGGACATGTGTGACCCCCCTACATCAAGCCAAAAATCCGTCAGAGAGCTTTGTTGTAGAGCCTGGTGGATGTAATCCTAAGAAATCTCAGTTTGCCCTGTGCTACTTTTTTTTTGGCTTAACTAGAAAAAGAATAAATTGGTACCTCTCTCCATTTCCTTAATCCTCTGATTTTCACAATACCCAAGCTTTATGAGTAGAATGCCAACCAATTCCCAAAATGGTAGTCCCTCACATTAACGATCAAACCTATGTTGTTTGTACCCTGTACTCAATGTAACACTGCTCTCGTACATTATGTTATGTATGTTAGGCTCGGATATTATAGGTGGTTTTAATTTGTTCTCAATCCCTCGAATCTCAATGCTTTACAATGTCTTAATTGTAACATCTCTACCAACCAGACAGAATGTGACTTTGGCAGGATATATGTTGAAAAGCCGAAGTTGACATAACTTTGCATGTGTATGAGACCCATTAATGACACCTGCTTTGACCTTGGCATTGTCAGCTTGTGGATACAGCAGGCACCACATACATGGATTCTGACTCACTCTAGGGGAAACAACACACACAACTCTTAGTCGATGCTCACTGCCCAATGCCACACAATACGCATTTAGCATCAAATGGTTTCACAACTAGGCCATTATGATTCAATGAATGTAAATGTAGTTATTTTTTCAGTCTTTGAATCTATCAGTGCATATTCTTTAGGAAATGTTTAACAGCTTTCTGCAATATTCCCATGTGTGCTTAATTTTATTGGGTGGGGGTTAGGTTGAACAGTTTTTCTTTAGAATACTGGCCTTTTATCACCATGGTTACAGAGGATTCATAAATTAATATAAAACAATTCAAGCAATCTAGAATTCTATAAAGAAAAATTAAGAAAAAGTGGAGTCAAGAGTAATGGAATTCAAGAAATAATGTTAAAAAAGAACATACAACTCAAGAACCTATTGTGGCCGCCCTTTCTGCTACAATTTTTGCAAAACCACAACTGTAGGCACTTTGATTTCAGCTGGTTATGTTTGACGTTTGGTTCCCTTGCTTAGGTCGTCGATCATCCTCATTGTTATTCATTAAAAATTCTAAGATATCCTTACAGTGGTGCTGAAGGTGCTCTCCAACTCTTGGTGGGTTTTGGAATCAGAAAATTTGTTGGTACAGAATGTAACCAATTTTTCATTAACGCTGACTTATTTTTGTGTAGTAATTAAAAATAGTCATCTAGAACTAAGATAGCCCTCAAATATTAATTCGCAAATTTAGAAATGAATCAGATTTTTCGTTTCATGCAGTAACATTTATGCACAGTATAACAGTGCCATAGGACACCATTTTTTGGATGGGTGGTGGGGAAGGAGGTAGTGAAGGGAAAGAAAAGTTGTCGTAGACACAGGTGGGGGGGCGGGGATAGGAGAGGGGGGGAAAGGGAAAGGAAGCGATGTAGGGGGTGGGGCTTGGAGGATGCGGAAATGAGTGGGAGGAAAGAGAGGGTCTAAATGGGAGGAGAGGGGTATGTAACTAATTGGGCAAGTGGGGATGGGGCGAACGGTGAGGTGAGCATAAGAGGTGAGATGGTGCGGTGGTGGTTTGGGGAGTGTCAGGCTAAGGAGGTGGGTAAGCGAGTTCGGAACGATGTCTAGAGGAGGGGGAGGGTGGGGGAGGGGGAGGAAGGTAGGGGTAGCGGAGGAGGGGGACGTATGGAATAAAGGGGGAGAATAGCGAAAGGGAATAGGGGGGGAAGAAGAAATAGAAGTAGGTGTGGGAGGCACGGGTGGGGCAGGTGGGGGAGAAGTGTGGGTTATGGGAGATAGGCCGGGATGCACGGGAAGGGGGAAGGGGGGAGGGGTAGTGCTTGGGGGAGGGTGAGTGGCTTGTATTCCCCCCTTCTCTTCTCCCAAAGTTGTGATTTTTTTCTATATGAATGACTTTCCGATTTGAGCGTAGCGTTGCACCAGTGTGAGTATATGGACAAGCAGGGTATTACATCAAAAACATAATTAGTTGGAATGGAGTGCACGTAAGAGGAAAATAGGGAAGCGGAGGGTATAAGAAAGATTGGGGATGGCATTGAAATCTCTGAGTCGCTTTAAGATTCTTTTTTGGTGTGTTTAAGGGTCATTTCAGGAATCTACAACCATAGGAGCGACAAGATGCTCATCCACCAAGGACACAGTTCATGGGTTGAAATACGTTACATTATTTACATGAACTGAACCTTGTGTGATCTGGGGATCATATATCATACCCCAAACCAGAGGGTGTATTTCTAAAACACTAGTGATGAAGGTACTGAACTGTGCCAAGGACATTGAGATTTTAACTAGCTCATAGTGAACCTCGTCCTCCGACTTACCTAAAAAAAAAGTTGTGATTTTTTAATATCAATCTGAACTTGTTAGCCTTAGTAATTCAGTGTAACATGCAAATTGTATCTGTAAATTCGCATTGGTATTTTCCTGTCCGACAGAAATTACAGCATGGGACCGTGTGAAACACGCAAGTGCTCATAAAACTGCAAGATCAAAAACTCACATTTTTGATGGATATCTAGTGAACAAACAACAGAAGGTGCTAGAATCATTAAATACACCTTTAAACTAATGATCTAAAATAGAAGAGTCATACCATTAGATATCGCGGGGGTGGGGTGTGGGTTGTTTTTTTTTTTTTTTTTTTTTTTAAAAGTTTCCCACAGTGCAATGGAAAGAAAATGCACATAAAATGGCAAAATTAAATTCGTTTGCATTAGGTTGCAAAAAAAAGCTCCACCTGACCAAATATTTCCATCTCCTTGATATCTGATTGGGTTCCCCCAAATAGAATGGTTTTAATTCTGTCTGTTGTTGCCTTAGAATTTGGTCAATATACTCACGGTGATGTCATATTTTTTTTGCAACTGAGCGGTTCCCAATCACGTCTTGAAATTACTTTTATCATGAACAAGCCTAAATGCAAACGACTGAGTATGCCCTGCAAATTTATTCTACATCTTTTGTAAAATGCATTTAAAAGGATGTGGGTACCAGATACATAGTGATTAAATTTAATATCAATCTATTGTATTATACAAATAAATTGCTTTTTTAACTACAATGCACGGCAAGTCCCTTTGGCAATCTGAATTTCAAGATTACAGAATATGTAATCGGTATCTTAACCTTTGGTCAGACACAGCATTATTACTAATTTTGGATCATAACCGTCAATGTGATCCTCCCAGTTATTAAGATTGACATTTCTTCATTTGCTTGCTTATCAAGCGCTTGGCCAAGGTGATACAATGAAGCATGGAACAACACGTTTGATAGCGTACAATTGGTGTCTTATTCCTCATGGTTGGTTCAATTGATTTCTTTGATGGCAGACAATGAAAAGCACTCTGCCCCTAAATACAATTAAGGTCAGGTTGTTTATTAAAATACCTGATTATGATCATGATAGTGCAGATATAACAATGTGGACGGTATATGAGTGCAGTGACACATCTTAGAATTGTATTTTTATATTTAATTGAACTTTCACTGTCTGGTCATAATAGGTGATACTTAAGACATTCTCTGCCTTATGGCACGTACAGGTAAGATTTCCAAAGTGCAATTTATGATTTTTTTCACCTTTTTAATCATGGAAAAGTTTTTTTAAAATTTTCCTGAAAATTCGAAAAAAAAAACAAGCCGAAACATTAAAAAAAATATTTCAGTTTATTCTGTATAATTTGGAGATGTTGTGTACTAGAGTGCCCCAAGCACTTTTTATTGAGGTAAAGATCATCAAAAAGGTCAAGTCATCTAAGGGCAGTTGTAAATGATAGCCTGTAAATAAAATTACTAATTGCAAGGAATTGTAATTAGTGCAAGCAAACTGATCTTGCCCTTCCTCTTACAACTTTGCATTTAAAGGTTGCAAAATCCAACTCTTGTTAGTTTTCTGTTTTTAATTTAGAGTGAAATTATGGGATACATGTTGCCTATTTCATATTGGCTTTGAATAGGAATTGATCATTTTGTTGGAAAATAAAATAAAAACCTAGTGTTACATCATCGCGCCTCCCCCATCATTTGTTGTGGTAAAGCCGGAATAAGTTAACGGGAAAGGGGTGTATGGCAAGTTACGTGAGCGGGGTGCTGGGCAGAAAAGTGATGAGTGGATGCGTTTAGTCCGCGGCGCAAATTTGTGATGGAGAAGGCAGGAGGATAGGTCGGCACGGAGTGGCTCTGATGAGGAAAGAGGTGAATGTCAGGTGGTTGAGGAGGGAAGCGAAAGCGGGGGGTCGTAGGAATGTGGAGTGGAGACAGCAAGGTGTGTTGGAAATGAAGCAATGATGAGAGGGAGGGGGGGTGGTGGGGAGGAAGGAAGACGAAGTAGAGGAAACTGGAAGAGAAGGGAGAGTGCATGTGGGGGCCTGCTACACTAAAGACGAGTTTATAGGCTGGAATCGGGAGAGGGAAACAGCATAGTATACTAGTAAAAGTGAGAGTGTGGAATCAGTCTCAGTCAGCGGTAGGTATGAGGAGAAGGGTCGTCTAGGGGGAGGAGGGTGAAGAGAAGTGTGGAAGGGACGGGATGTGAATGGATGAGGAGAAGAGAGTTTTGAGGGAGATCGCTACGAAGAGAGATCTGGATACTTGGGATGAGTAGAGGGGTGTGCGGGCAGTGGGCAGCGAAACTGGGGCAAAGGAGTGAGGCATAAAGGGAGAGGGGTGGGCTAGGGGGATGGGTAGGAGACGACGCGCCGACCTACCCGCCACCCCCCTCCCCCCGGTCGTCCTCTCCCCCCGTGGGGTGGCTTCTCCCACCCACGCACTCCCCCCCCACCCCTACGACGAGAAACATGATATCAAGGGGTAGTCGGGGGGGGGGCCGGGGGCAAGAGAATAACAGTTCTAACGTAGAGGGGGAGTATATGGCAAGGCTGTGAAAAATGAGGAAATAATGATATGGTATCGTTTAAGAAGGGGGAAAAGGCGAAGATCGGTCTGTGAGGTTGGTGGATTAACGGGGATAACGTATAAAGAAATGATGGATAGACAGAGAGACCAGTATGGGGATTAAGGGTGAGGGGGGGGTGTGCAGTGTGGGTGAGGGTGGGGGGTCTATTATAGGGCGGGCCGAAGCGTGGGAGAGGGGGAGGGGGTCGGATAGATAGGGAAGTGCGGAGGTGGAAGAGATTAGGATCAAGAGAGCTTGGTTAAAAAGAAAATGTATTTGGAAGGCAGTAGGTGGGCAGTGACTCGCCGCTTCCCTCCCCCTGGGCTAACCCGCCCCGACCTTCCCCAAGTTGTCAAGTAGAATATGTGCTTATAGTGGACGAGGCATATGACGGGCAGATAGGGAAGGGTGCGAGTAGACTGATCATCGTAGAAGAATGAGGATAAGGAATGAGGAGAGAAAGCAAACGGGCATTGAGGCAGGTGTGGACAGTGCATGGTGATGGGAGGGGGAGGGCTGGAGGTTTGGGGGGTGGGGATGGCTACACGAGGGTTTGACGTGGATAGGTACAAAAGTGGAAGCGGAGGCCGGGAGGAGAACGACTCGTGAATGGCCGAGAGACATAAGTAGGAGGGCGAGACGGAAGAGATCTATTGTTCGAGGGGGTGAAGGGGCGCAGAATTGATTAAACGATAGAAGCGTACCCTGGGTAACGGGACAGTGCTGAAGGAGAGCGGGTTGTCGTCGTGCGAAGGTGCGGCGAAATGGGCGTGGGGGGGGATACCTAGGGGGAGCGAAGTGGCGTATCGAGAAATGGACAGAGACTGCAATTGTGTGGCTGAGGAGAGGGCTCAGGGCGGGGGATACAATCGGGGGATCATGGGATGGGAAGGAGAGAAAGGGAGGGACGGTAAACTCGTGCAAACGATAGAAGGTGGAAGGTGGAGAACGATAGGGTGAGAGGGGAAGGGAGGTCTAGAGATAAAGGGAGGCCGGTGAGGCTGTGAAGGAGGACAAGGATAGGGGGGGGTAGAGAGAAAGTGTGGGGGCGGGTTGCGCCAGGAAGGGAAAGGCAAGAGAATAGACGAAGACGGAAAATAAGCCATCTGTGAGGGAGGTCTGTTGGGGGGGGAGATTTTGGGAGGGGGTGTGAGAGGAGGTGAGTGAGGTGGGAGGGGGGAAAAGAGCAGGGGGTCGGTTGGGATCGGGCAGCAGGCGAGGGTCAGATGGTGTGGGAAGTCGGGGAAGGGGACACTTAACAAAAACTGTAGGAATTCATCGCGTCGGGGAGGCCGATCTAGGGAAAGGAGTTTGAAGGATGAAAGGAGGAGAGATGAACGCATACAGCAAGTCAGGGCTAAGGGGATAAAGTTCAAGGGACCAAAATACATGGGGGGATGGAAAGAGAAGGAGGGGTAGGGAATGGGTGTAGCCCAAGTCGGAGGGGAGGCTGGGGGTTAGATGGATGAGGCTGACGACGCGGGACAAGATGAAAAGGTGAGGGAGCAGGGAAAGGTGTATAAATGAGCCAGAGACACTGCGATGGACAAGGGAAGGTGGGAACAGTGGGGAGCCACAACGGTCAAGAGACCTGAAGCTAAGCAAGGCGTTGCAGTGGGGGGATAGTAAAACACGGCAGAGCCCAAGGAAAAGGACAGGTAAGCGAAACGGAGAATGTGGAGAGTGTGGAGCGAAAACTCGTCAGCAGTGATAATCGAGAGTAGAGCGGTTGACATAGGTAAAACGGTGCATTCGATGCAAAGGAGGCCGGTGAGATGGCGGGGGGAGGAGACATGAGGGATGGGTGCATCGAGCTGGCAATGGGACGGAGCAAGGGGACGCGAAAAGGAAGCCAGGGGGCGAGTTAGTAGTATAGCGTGACGGGAGGACCGAAAGAAGATATGCCTGGCGAAGAGGTCAAACATCGGGTAGCACGAAGAGACGGCTAGGGTACACGTGGAAGAGAGAGCGGGCGGAAAGAGAGAAATGATGCCTGGTAGGTTTACCGGAAATGATATGACGCGTCATCCCGAGCGAGACCCGACGAGGAATGGGTGAGAAACAGAATACAGGACACCCCATGGCTGCCAGCTGACTGACGGGGCAATATAAGCATAGAATGGATGGAAGAGTGAAATGGCGTTGGGATTTAAAAATAGAAGCAAAAAGAGCAAAGGAGAAGAATGGAAAATTGATTGGTAGTATGGAGGAGAATAGGGGTCGGCCGGACGAAAACAGCACAATGCAAAAGAATAACAGAAGCGGTTATAACAGTGAAGTAGTTGGAAAAGCGGAAAATGGAGGCGCGGGGGGCGGGTGGGCAAGGAAGCAGTAACGATAGGTAAGGGTTGACGAGAGGAGATAATATGGAGATCAGAAGGAATCGCGGGCAACTGGATGGGTGGGAAGGGAGGGTACTGGGAAGAAAGCTTGATAAGGGGAATGCCCAGCGTCCGGTGGGGGACGAAGGGGGGAAGGGGGGGGGAGTAACGAAAGCGACTGGGGGAAAGGAGATGAAAGACGAATGGTAGGTCGAGTCATAAAAACGACAGAAAAAAAGAGAAGGAAAAGTAGGGAGGGAGAGGCGGATGCCCGAACCGTGAGGACGTAACGAGAGCAATTGACATGAGATGACCGATAAAAGGCGTCGGGAGATCGGTCGAGGGTGGGCCATTGTATGTATTCGGGGGGGAGATCGGCGGGCAACAAGGGACAAAAGCCGAGGCAGCAACGAGAGAAAAAAAGAGAGGTAGAAGGAAAAAAGCACAGGAATTGTTGGGAAACGCATACGGGTAGGTCGCTGGGAGAGGCTAGAGGGGAGGAAATGAGAGAGTGAGACCGGAGCATGGAGTAAACTTATTTCCCCTTACAGCGCATTTCCTTAGAATAAAGTCAAACATATATACTCTAAGGTCAAAGCTAATTGTGTTAAAGTGGAATCCGCCACATAGAATTGGAGCTGCACTGTGGCAGTACTGTATTGGTCACTAAATCATTTGTTTTATTTTTTTTTCAGGTCCCAAAAAAGTTGACCTAAATATCCCAAATCAATAACAGATGAGAATGATTACATCTTGAATAAAAAAAGAAGAGGGGATAAAGAAATTTTTCACTGAAGGAGGTTGTCATGAGAACAATATAGTAAACATCTAGATGATAGTAAATGCTCTCTCCGTGTGTGTCATAATTTCTTGGACATTTTAGAACGTACACCCCTTCCTCCAAACCGGCGGGGGGGGTTGGTGCCATCCGTGTTGCACTCGACGCCGTACATGTAATGATCATGTATACTAAGTAGTCCGCTGACATCGATTTTCAGAGTGTTTGTTTGTTCCGATCTTCTTTAGGACCCCCTGATTTACCCAGAAGTATTTTTCTCAGTGTCGTCCCTGAATTTGATCCCTTACCACTTACTGTGCTCAAGTGATCGGATCTCGAATCAAAACATGTGGCCAGGTATTATAAAATGCTGCCTTTGTGTACATAGGAAGGTTTTAATCAATTTTCACCCAATATATAAACAAAAAAACACCGTTATAATTGTTAACCATCAATATTAGTACAGGATTGAATAGGGCTTGCAATAGGCATCTATGCAATATGCATGCTTTACCATCAAAACTGAAGTTTGTTTCCCCCGGGTACTTGATGGGGCAGATGTGCCAAGTGCCAGGCTCCATATCAAGTAGAGAAACACAATAGACATAAATCGGAAACAACACCTTTAATACGTTGCATAGTGAAATCTTGGTTATCCTTTCTGGCCTCATATATTCCATCATCACAACAAACTACCTACATTGTAGAAAATCAATGCATATCCAACAACAATATTTGGAAAGTGCATTGGTAGGCTACTTAGTGACTAAACTGGGATTTGTCAGCGGTATGTACATGTTGTACTCTGAATAACCACATTAACAGCAGGGCATTGAAAAGGACAGAACTTGGAGTGCAGCTCCTAGAAATCTTGGAATTGGCAGAAAATAGAATTGGAAGAACTTGTATTTATGCAATTTTTCAAAACAAAAATTATCACAAAAGTTTGCTGTGACTCATACAGGAATCTCCTTACCTTTAAATCCGATGTTGATGTAACAAAGTGGTCATTGTCTTTAGGCAGAGCACAACCTCCCCATAAAGATATGTTCCCACATAATATATTCATTTCGATCACCCTGTTTGACGACACCCCCCCAAGTTGACTTCATAGCCACCCAATCCTCTTCCTCTTTCGTCTTGGGAGTTCGACAAGATGGGAACCGTTATGATTTAACTCCCTGAATTTCTGTCGAATTTTTGTCAATTTAGCTACTTGGTGGCCCTGAACCTTGTGAAAATCTGTTAAATGCATTTATTACGTCCCTGGGACTGTAGTTTTGTCATTTTTCGTTTGCAAAGTCGTATTTTAATCAGGTCTTGTATACCTTGACTTTGCGTCGGGTTTGTCAACACACAAACCCGCATAATTCACAACACCCTAGCACCAGATTAGCGTAGGGCGTGGCACTGGCCGCCACGTTCAATCGATGTCCTTTTTTTCCCACTACTATCTTTATATGTGGTTTTATATATATATTGTAGCTTGTAACTTGTATTTTTGTGATTACAATGCTGTGCGAATTTGTAATTTTGTAAACGGCTGGCCACGTGTTTCGTTCTCGTTTCAAATGGCGCCCGGTTTGTTTTACAGTTTTTATAATTTATGCCGATCATACCTTCACACAATGAGCGTACACTTTTGGTTGACGACCTAGTTTCCCTTAATTGCTTTCTGTGCAGCCCGATGTTCAACGGGTATGGCCTTTGATTAAGGAGTTGTAGGATTGTTTTTGGAAATGCTTTAGATAATTTTTTCTATCTAGACTTAGTAAATTTGTATTCGGGTATCCCCGGTTTGGTGGCGTCTCAAGCCGGTGTTGTTTCCCTTATAGGCCGCGGCTGTACGTGACTGTTCGACCGGCGTCGCCGCACGGGACCACACCCATTCGATGCCCGCTGGTCCTGACTCCGGGGCAATATGTTGCGCCGTTCGTATCGGTCCCCTCTGGTATTGGCACCGGTTTGCTCTGGATTTGACCGGGTATATCCTGGGTTTCGTCCCTTCGGATATAAACTTGTACGGTGATGGTTATTGACCGTTTGGCGGGAGCTTCCTCCGCTGCTGTAAGCGAGGGTTCACCCGCCTTATACGGCTGGGGTCTGGTGTCTTGTCAGGTCCGCCGCGCCTCAGGGGTTCGTTTTGACTGATAGGATACTGGGCATGTGGTAGCCGTCTTTGGTACCCACCGATCACAAACCACCGCTAATATAGTACCCAGCGCCGTTATAGGGAGTTCCTCCGCTTCTGTAAGCGGGGGTTCACCACGTTATAGTTCCCACCCGCCCGGTGTCGTGTCAGTCTCCGTGCCCCAGGGGTTGGTAGACGGCTGGATCTATGCGTGTTGTCACCGTTTTTCGGTACCCTACCGATTACGGAGATCACCGCAGATTGTTCCACCGTCCACCTAAGGTGGTTTTTGTTCCTTCTATGGGTCCAGCTAACGGCGCCCTCGGGGCCAGCGTGCTACCGGTGGCGGTTCCCGCTGCGAGCACCCCCGTGCCTCAGCGAACCCACCCCGTCGATGTCGGGCCCCTTTTCTTCTCTATATCTTAGGGCTTTTTAACGGGCCTTTTGACTACGCTGGTCTCGAGCCTTTCACCTTCATCCTCGCAGGGGTAATGTCTGCTACAGCGCGCTTTGACCCTGGCGAATCTCCTCGGTGCTGGTTCCATGGTCTGTAATCCCGGATTAGACCTAACAAGGACCTTCACTAAGGGATTTGCTGGTCGATGTTCGAGACAATACCCATTCATCGGCTTTGAATCCCATTCATGAATCCAGTCCTGCTTGGACGGGTGTTTTCTCAGCGATATTGGGCCACGCTTTGCCTGTTTTCAAGTACGGGCGATTATCCGGGCTCAAGTACGCTGCCTCCACCATTATGCCACTCCTCCCCTCTCCCGCAGGAGTTCTGGCGGCAGGAGTGTTTGGAATTTTCAGCATGTGGGGCTGGCTCTAGTAGTCGGCTGGCCCCTGCTTCACTGTCACCCCCCGGTGGCCTCAATCCCTTCGGGGATTTTAGCGGTTGATATCGTCTCGGTCGAACCCTCGTGTTGATGGGCCGTTGCTAATTTTTCTGTAGAATTATTTGAACGGACCGTTATCACGGGGGTTAGGTTTCGAGAGATTTTGCGGCCGGTTTATCCTATGCATTGTTCTCGTTCTTTACGGGTGATTCGTTGGCTTTTACTGCGCTGGTCGCCACCCTGATGGCCTCGGTCCCTGCATCAGGGATTTCGTCTGAGCAGGTATCATTTCGTTGTCCATTTTGTGATGTCGGTCCTTTGCTAAATCTCTCAGGGGTGATTTAGCGATACAATAGACCATTCATCTTCAGGTTTACGAATCGATACGCGAGACAATGCCTATTCACGGGCTTTCAATACCTAGTCTTTGGGGATCAACTGGCTCTGTGAACGGGGCACTCACTCTGTAGACCGCCGCCTTTTGGGGATCCAGTCGGCGGCATCACTGCCTGCGCATATACCCGCCCTTGCTGCCGTGAAGCCGATCCTTGGATTGGCTTGGGGAAAAGGGGGGTGGCACGTGCATGCCGTTAGTAACCGTGGGCTGGGGGCGTTGGCGCATCTAGGTTGGGTCCTGCCTCTCCTGCTGGGGTTGGCTAGCTCCGTTGCTACGTGTCGTCAGGGTTCAACCCGGGTTTTTTTCGATCATCTTAAACCGGTTTGATGTCAGTGTTACCTCTCTTTCTTATGTCATCACTGTAATACTGACTTCCCGCTTACCTCCACCCAGTACCGTTGACAATCGGTCATCTGCGCTGGATATGCTGAAAGGTGACAAATTGTGGAAGATTGTCTTAGGTATTCTTGTCAGTATCCACCCTCGTTTGTCCCTGTTCGGGGCTCGGGTGTAGGCGGAGGTTGCGTGTGACTACTCGCGCACACCGTGGTATGCTTGTATTTTTTATTACCCGGTTGACATGTCTGTTCAGTAACTTGCCTTTTAATAATAAGACTCGCATACTATATACCAGTACATCCATGGGGCTTTTGGCAACTATCCGTATTCTGTTCATGCGTGATTGTTCGGGTCACTGTGGTGTAGGTCTGCGCCCTTAATCGCCTCAATCCCTTCCGGGATTCGGGCCGTGGGAAGCATCCTTTCATCTACCCGATGGATACTGCCAGTGTTTAAGCCGTGTCCGCTTTGTTACACAAGGACAATCCTATGGGTGTGATGAGTCGTTGCGGGGGAACGGAACCATTCGCCGGGACTTGTGCACCCCCCTGGGTGTCGTCCTCTGCTGCCGGGGGCGGCGCTTGCTCGCCAAGCATTCCTCGGGACAGCATGCGTCGGGGTATTCCTACCACACCGGGATACTCGGGCTAGCTTGCGCCTTCACTGGTGGTAGCCGCTCCCGTAGCTTCATGGGTTGGCGTCATATCTTTTTATGATGCTACCCTTTTTTGGATTCAACTTCCTTTAGTTGTCATCTCCGGTGTTGGACCGACTTCATCCATTCAATCCGTTCTTCGGGCAGCTTACGTCTTTATTAGGTTTGCAGCCTCTTAGATAGTCTTATGTTGTCTTCCGAGCTCAGACCCCTCCTGGGTCCGAGTTTGGATGCAGTGTTTTTAATAAAATACAACGCCAACCGATGCTTTGAAGCCAGCCCCTAGGGTGTGTGCACCGGTTTGGGATTGATGTCTCTCCCCCCTCCCCTTCCCCGGACTTGCGTACGGGTCTTATCCTGCTACTCCGTCTGATTCTTTGAATGCAGTCCGTTTGGTAGGACTACAAATTGGAATCACTATTGCTATTATCGTGAAATTCATGTCTATGGCGCTTTGGATTCAATTCCTTTTAGCAATAATTGCCGGTGCCCTTTCGCCGGCGTTTCCGACGATAGGTAGTCAGTATTTTTTCCGGTACGGGAGCTTTTCTGCCGTCCTTCACGTTTTTACGCTGGTATTCACACTTCGGATTCGGGGTTGATTCGAAGTTTCGAATCGTTCGCCCCCTTTTGGCGATGAAATACCGTTGATGATTCGATTGTCGATTATTTTGTCAGTAGCTAAAATGTGTGTCGGATTCCGCCGTAATTTATGCCATAATCATCGCTTCTGATCGTTTTTTTCGATCGAGGTTCGGGACCGCTCGCCATCTTCGCGATGGATACCCTAGATGAAATTAATGTTAGACGATTAATTCGTCTTTTTGGCTTAAATTCTGTGTCGGGAAACTCGGCCAAACCAGTCTACTAACCGCCCGCATACTTCTATGTCAGGTCGCGGTCTGGCTTTTGATCCTTTTCGTGTGTGCACGCCCGCCGAGCTCTCGCTCGTCGGCTTTGTGCCCGATCCCCGCGGGGGTCTTTTTTTCTCACGCTATATCAGGGATTCTCAGCTCCGTTATAGGCACTCACCGCCCCCCACGGCGGCTTTGTTTCCTTTATTTTGAATTACAGGTTTGCAACCTCTCAATCTCACTGCATGGGGATGGATTGTTTGGTTTGATAGTCTTGTCAACTCAATGACATGACTTCTTCTTTTTATGCACTTTGTGCTTTCAATTATATTTTTTTTTGAAAGGGGTTATCCCTCCAATCTGTCTATGTCTGGAACTTGGTTGGTTCCGATCATGCCGGTGTGATATCTATACTTTTATCTTATATTATTCACCGTCTATGTTTTTGATAATTAGTCTTCATCGCCAGATGCGATTTTCTGTCTGGTTGGATAGCTATTCTTTGTCTCATATACCTTCAATATTTAATATATAGTAAATAGGTTCCACTTGGTCTGGCATCGTGCTGGCGTACTGGGCTTAATACAATCCTCTCAGCCCGGTTATAAAGTGAGAGAATCTTTGGGTTGTCCATGGCTGGTTTCGATTCACAGTTAGTCTTATTCTGTGTATGTTTCAGCCTGCAGATATGATGATTTTGTTTGCCCCTACAGGCCAAACGGCTTACTCTTGTACCTTGGAAGCAATCGCTTTTGCACTTTGCAGATAGGTTTGCTCTGAGGTCCATCTGGCTCTTTTCCTAAAAAACAAACAAAACCTTGGGTTTTTCCCTCTTGTCATGTCCTATTGGATTTCCCCATTCGCCCTTAGTCATTTGTATGATAGGAATGCTGTTGGGGCTAGGCGTTCCGCACCACTACCCTTTTACTCGGTCGATATGTCTTAACCTTAGAGTTTTCGGCAATCTGTTAGATTCTCTTAACTCTCCTGGCCGCCTCAAATCCATTGTTTAGTAGGCCTTGGAGTAATGTTGGAGCTGGTACTGTTTTGATCGGGTCTCTCCCATCGTTTTTGCTGAAATTCGTTTGTCAGCACCCCTTCAACGTTACTGATCATTCGTTGAGGTGGTCAACCTCAGTGCTACATTCGGATCCTTTCTGATGCTTTTTCATTGCATGATTAATAGGCATAGTATGACTATTGGATGTTCCCCCGTAAGGGTGTCAATCTTCTGGTTGGGCCTTTTTTACATGCTGGTGGAGAGAGTTAGACACTTGGGGTTGCTGTGCTATCCTGAAGCGTACCCCCCGGGTTAGCTTCGATCTAGAGATGTTGAATCGGAATGGGCATATGTCGCTCGCAGTTCCTCTTTTTCCGCTCCTTGCACTCGCTTGCCCCTTGGCTCAATTGAGTGGGATATGGTGGGCCGGCTTATTAGGTACATGTTGAATGACTCATGTCCTTCTTCCTTACGCTGTGCAGGTTTTTCTCGGCGAGTACGTAGCGCTTCGAGGGCCGAGTCTCCGCTCACCGGTGAATGCCCCCGTTCCTATCGGCCCTTCATGGGCCCAGGGTGCGATTGGTCTAATGGCTCGAGCTGCTCTGTAGCCTTTAGACCCTCATACTTGGGTGTAAACCTCTCAGTTATGGGCCGTTGTGTTGTGCACGAGGGTTGCTGGTTTTCGTGTGACGTCTCCTCTATTTACGTCGCTTATCTGGCCAGCTTTTTTTTTGCATGAGCCACTCTTTCAGGGGGCTCAGCAAATCATTCTCTTAGTTAGTGGTGCTCTTAGGTTTCATGCTTTTGATTGGCATGTGACCTTGCGCTGCTCTTACTCTCTAAATTGCTTCAAAGTCATATTCATACTCATTCGATTCACGCAATCCATGTGGACGGTTTGCATCCTGCACCGCCTCCTTGTACCTGTGCTAATCTGGCGATGTTAATGCAATTTGTTTACATACAACAACGATTTGAAGGTAAGGAGATTCCTGTATGAGTCAATGTAAGAACAGTGTGTTCTAATGACTCGTAAGGAATGCCTTTGCCTACCTTCTCCGATGTTGATTCCCGGCCCTTCCCGCCCCCTGCATGAATGTTATCTTGTCGTGGTAGACGAAAATAGGAAGAGGAATTGTGGGTTTGAACGTCACTTGGGGGTGTCGTCATACAGTGTGTCGAAATGAATAATATTATGTGGGAATATATATTTATGGGAGGTTCTGCATCTGCCTAAAAGACAATGGCAATTTGTTACATCAACATCTGAGCAGCTCATGCTGTATTTTCAGGTTCTATGTTAAGTTTCAAAGATTTAAAGTTTGTGACCCGCTCGACAACCCATCCTCGCCCACTTTTTTTGATTCTCATATTAGAGATTTTGGTAGCAGAAGAAGGTTCACATTTTTTCATTACTTCAGTGAAAATTAAGCGGAGACACTGGGCACATTTGAAAAATAGCACCCTCAAGATTTTTCAAAATTGATATTTTTACTTGATCGCACTCACCTGAATTATTAAGCCCAATCAGTGCACTTATGGGGAAACAGAACGAATTTTTATAATTAATGACTCGGCGACATTATCATTCAGCAGACGACGCAGGGATGGCGTGTTTCCACACAAGAACAACACGGCAGAGTTGAATTCCCACACCTGCACCTTGTTGGTTTGACTGTTTGTAACCTTTGTGTTTTAATATCAATGAGTTTTTGATCCTATGATTTCATGTAATAGACACATTTGTTGATTAAGTTACGGCAACTTAAATAAGTTAGCCCACATTTACGGCTGTCCTTTAGCCTCTTATTAACGTCCCGCTATCTGTTTTGGGGGTATGTTATTTTTTATGTGGTAAATATATCTCTATTCTTCCAATGGCCTAGAACTTCATTTGCACGCAAATTGAAGAAATTTCATATTTTCTGAAATGTGCAGTCCGCTTTTTAGGCGTAGAAATGGTTCCTTTTAGGTTTCCGGAACAAAGGTCTCCAAACACGGTCGACCACACTGTCTTGCTAAATGCCTCACAATGGTAACAATTTTTATTTGTTTCTACTATATCTCTGGACCATATTACTCAATGTCCT
Source organism: Ophioderma brevispina (assembly GCA_023653785.1). Taxonomy (NCBI): domain Eukaryota; kingdom Metazoa; phylum Echinodermata; class Ophiuroidea; order Amphilepidida; family Ophiodermatidae; genus Ophioderma; species Ophioderma brevispina. The sequence goes on along the minus strand of JAMKCH010051905.1, from coordinate 57,124 downwards.
AATTGGGTGCCTTTGATGGTACTTCTTGTGTGCATGAGGAGAAGACTTTTATATTGAAAAATGGACCTTAAATTGGGATGCATGGAAATATTGTCTGTACAAACCCGGGTATGTTTTGAGCCCAAAGTTGTATATTTCTTTAACCTGACATACTTTTTTGCATGGCAGTTTTGAGGACAGGAAAAGTGAGTCGGGTTTCAGAACACCCAATTTGGGCCTGGAATAAGGGAGCTGATACGTTCTTATTGAGTAGCAGAAATTGGTGTGTAAAATGAAAGGATATCAAGATATCCATTTATTGGGAGAAGCATCTTGCCTCATTTAGTTTAAGCATCTGTGTCAATTCCAGGAGTGATGGAGGTTTTGGTAAAACTGAACTGTAAAATTATTTGCACATTATATAATTTCTATCCACATCAGTACATCGTATATAAACAAAGTTAAATACAATAATATATATTGGAAAAAATGCATCAATCTAGGCGATTTCTATCACACTCATAGCCCTTTGATCATTTTCTTCAATTCAACAATTTTCAAACTGATTAGAAGTTTTAGTATGTCCCTCCATGATCCTGACTAAAAGTGGGTTGCTCTATATTTGTGCAACCATGCCCGTGTACATCAAGTCTACATCCCTTTAACCCTTGGTTATGGGCAACATGAAGACAATCTATTTAAAGGGTCTATAAAACCTAATGCTGTTTGTGTTTCCTTGGAGGAAGGGAAGGGGGTAAAGAGATAGAAGGAAAAGGAATGATTGGAATATCTTGGGTGTATTGACCAGGGGCCCTCTGGGCCCCACTTTCATGACAGGCATGCAAGTCACAGAGTTCGCTGGCCTGGCCAGTGATTTTGTGGCCATAATGTTGACTCGTACGATGATGTCATTGCATGTTTTGACTTAGTGCATTTTTCTAGCCTCTAGCTCAGTGCGTTTTAGTTAGTTTGGGCTGTTAGGGGTTAATATGAAATAACCCGGGAGCTAGCAGATATTGGTAACCCCTCTGAATACCAAAGGTTTGAGTGATGAAATATTAACAGCCTGAAGAGGAACCCATAAATTGATTCTTAAGTCTGGTCAATTGGGTATTAAGTAGTGTGGCCTAGACAAAGATTGTACAGGGGGTCAAAACTTTATAAACTGATCCAATCATGTGAAAAGTGTACCAGTTATTGGTCTAACCATAAGGATTCAAAAAGATATATTTTGGGTACTATCTACAGCCTAAAGTTTCAGAGTTATAGGCTAAAACAAGCAAAATCAATAAAGGGTCAATTCGGTTGTACAGGGTCGCATTTTAAAGTTGCTCCGATTTGGATAAAAATTGTGCCCAAGTTAATTGTGGAGGGTTCTAGGATTAAATTTAAGGAATGGTTTGACTGTCGTAAATGCCAGTCTGTCAAACAAACAGGGTTTTAAAACATCTTTGGGTGGCCAATAGGCATTATGGTCTCAGGGTATGATATATCCACAGTGTGCAGGAACCTTTGTACTCCTGGCATGTAGGATGCTAGTCTTGGAAACTAATTGTTTGTACATTTGTTTTGAAAGTCCCCCAAAACTGATTCCGACCCTCAAAATCAATTACCAGCCCTGGGCAAGAAATTTTGTTAACTTCTATTTGGTCACCCTAACACTGACTCAAAGGCTAATCTAGGCTGTGTAAACATATTTGACTTCTATGCCCTCTATAGGTGTGTTTTCTATTGGGACCCATTTACCGGAAAGAGAGGTTAAAGCAGGGTATTAATGGCTCAATAGAAAATGACCTCCCTCGCTATTTACTGGTAAATCAACCCGGCAAATTTTTTTCCTTCTCCAAGAAGGAAAATATCGGTGTCACTTACCGGTAATCGCCAATAGGAAACACACTCCGGCGTTCTGCGACAGGGCATCCAGTCGAGAAACGGAAATTGATAATACCGCGTGATTACGATCGACATAGGCCCTACTTTGGACTTGTAGATGGAGAGATGAGGGCCAGGATTCGGCTGTGCCTCCTCGATCTTAAGCATTTCGCCTCTCGCCGCTTGTACAACTAGCTACAACTCCATATACCTTCGAACCATTCTCTGACGTTCACGAAATTTAACCCATCTAACCTAGTCATTTGCTCTGAATTTTGCTGGGATTTTGATTGACTTCAAAATGTCAAAATCGACATCTATCTCACAATCGCAGGTCCCGCCATATTGTTTGTTGAAAAAAGGGTCATTCACAATGCTTTTGGCGTTGACCGCACGTGTACGACCTTTTGCCACAAGTTTTATGTTGATACGATCGACATCAGCCATGGAGTATTTACCGGTAATAACAGCGCCCAATGAAACTGCATTTTTTAATCCCCCTTTTCCGTGCTCTTAATATTCCCGGTAAGAGATTTACCGTAAAATGCAGGATCTTCATTAGAACACTTCTGATGTGACCTTTGATACCAGTCTCCTATAAACTTGGTAGGGTTGTTGGTTAAAGTTAACTTGGTTAGGTTGACTAAAGGTGAAACTTCACCCGCTCCCCAATGTCCAAATTTGAAAAACTTGTAGGTTGGTAGTGGTTGCATAAAGAAATTACACCCACTCACTGTGTCATCACTATTTGCCACATTATAAGCTCATTTGCATATTTGCTTCCTGACAGGGGGAGCTTGAATTTTAAATTTGCAGTATTTTTTAAATTTGGCTACAGTTACTATTCTAATGTCCAATATGAAAAGTAAACATACAAAATATAATAAAAGTTAATATTTTCTCACTACTCCAGTGAAATTTATAGGCCCAGGAAATGTTCTCTTTCAGAGGCATATGGCTAGAAATTCTTTTGTCACCTCATTGAAAAATGTAAAAATTCAGAAACTGGTATCTTAATTTGAAATTTTTCTATTGAGTTGACTAATTCTATGTCAAATGAAAGTAAACATACAAAACTAAGTATGCATCGGTCTAAATTGTCATGGGAATCAGCTCAGGGAATATCGAGAAATGTTGTCACACAAAAAATCAAGAATGTCAGAAAAAGTATGCCAGTTGTTAAAAGATTGATCACTTTGTGACAACATCCGAGCGATTTCCTTTGATACCTGCTTGCTACTTTGTAGAAAATTGGATGTACGCTGTGAGAAATTGAGTAAAAGCTAGGGCCATTTGTATCGAACATCCTCTGACCTCTTTTCTAAAGATGTTCAATTCTTCTCATATTGCTCGTCAAGTGTTAAATGTACGAACGATGCAATGCACGCAGGTTTTAAATTGCCCCTTTAAACGTATCTCCAGAATCACCCTGAATTGTATCAATATTTCAATACAAACTCTTTTGCATCAGAGTTAATAATACTGTCATTTTGTAGACATCTGCTATTTGGAAGAAAGTGACAATTTTTGCCAAGCGTCCAAGTTGATATTTTCTTCCTTATTATTGTGAAATATATTGTTGACTGGAGAGATGAAAAAGGATATAAAAATATTAGAAGTGAGGATATTGAGATTTCAATCAGATTCCACCGGCGCTATCTGCAAGTCGCGTCAAAATTGATCATGTAGAACTTTGTCGTTATTGTTGCCGCTGGGAACGACATGACAGCCACTAATGACTAGATGTGTGTGCTCGGAGTTTATCAAGTCACCCCTCAAGTGACTTGACTGTATCAAGCACATAAACAGCCCAAAGTAAGCGTTGTCTTTGTAACACTTGCTTTTAATTTGCCCCTTTTATCAGGTCTTTGCTTTTGAAGCTGCTCTAATATTCACATGTGAAGACTTAGAGCATGTTGTGGCAGTTCAAATGGGTGCAGGGGGATATTCAAGTATAGCAGCATAGTGCACCCCTAATACCTGAGAAAAAATTATGGAAGATAAACCGGGACAGTATAGGGACCTGCCAAAGAAATGCTGGTATTAGTGAAACAATTTGATCCATGCAGAGGCAATTTGAAAATGGTGTTATTCTCAATATCACTTGCCAGAATTCAAGCATATTATTATTACATTGATATGCCCACATAAACAAAGTTCTTTGCAAGCTCTATTTTATGTATTTTATTGTTTTGCTTGTATTTCAATTTCAAATTCCTGTTTTCTTGTGTGTAGGGGGACACCAATGTAAAATGGTCGTAAAATGGTTAGGGCATACGTGTAGAACCGATCACATCGGAATGTTCTGAACCGGGCCGATTTGAAGCTTATCGGACCTGGATCGGAATCGGCAAAAATTTTGCTCCCTACCGATCCATGAACCGATACCAATCGGGTACTACAAAGACTAGAAAAAAGGCAAAAACTCATTCAAACTCACCTTATCTGCAAAATTAAGACCTTAGGCCTAGATGTTTTTGATTGAATCTACTCAAACTAACATTAGAACCAACCAGAGTCATTGGTAAACTACAAATATGAAGCGTCATGTGTGTTTTGTATTCGCAATGGTTAACTTGACATGAATTCACATGTCAACAATACCAGGGAATTCCCGTGAATTCTTGATGAGATGAAACAACGTTTCCGCAGTGGCTGGGTATTCGTTTATGTTATTAAAAATTTAATGCAAGTTTGGTGATATAAATTGAGACAAAAAACTTTTCAACACAAGTATAAACAACATATCATAGTTTTTACGGTAAATTTAGAAAGTGTGGTAGGTTTAGTTGAGTTTCACTTGTGAACTTTTATCATTGTTTGAAATATATTCTAGAAAGTTCTAGAAATTCCCGAACTTTCCAACCATCATGCATTGTGTGAACCTGGAAATCGAACTAATCAAATACGGCTGCCCCGGCTGGGTTAATCGCTGTCAGCGGCTGACGGCAGAGATGATGCGATAGGAGGGGTAGCATGGAGCTAGAAAAAATCTGGAAAATATATTTTTAAAGTGTCTATGTAAAACTGGTCGCATTTCAAGTAGATTGTAATTTGATCATTAGAGAGTAAGTAATAAAGAAAGTATATCAAATTTCAGAGAGCAAATTTTACAGTGTACAGAAATACCACTGTGCAAATCTCATGGCTTACTGACATCGCCAGAGAATCGGTATCTGAATCGTAATCGGCCGATCAAACCTAAACATGATCGGAGATACGGCCGATTCAGAAGCAGTGTGGATCGGTTCTACACTATATGGGTATGTACGACAGGACTTGTGACGCCCATTTCATGCCTCTTATAAAGTTCTTTCAGACCCCTGTTTTGAGTATGCTTCACTTCTTAAGACCTTCACTTTGTGCCCAGACTCTTCTAAAGTTTTGGGAAGATTTTGAGTTTCTCCAGTTCCACAACCTATACATTTCCCAATATTCAGTCAACCTTACAATTGGTAACATAAGTTCCAATTCCCTACTTTCACACATACAAAAAGAACTTCTCAAGCCCCAAGTGTGTCACTTTATGCTATCACCCTACCCCCCCCCCCCATTTAAATACCTGATGTAGTGGCATAAACCCATAGGGGGATATTTTTGAAAAAAATTGAGATTAGAATTAGGAAATGTAGATGAAAAATCATGCAAAATCATTTCCATTTTTGGACCCTAAATGCTGCGATCGGGACGACTTTGCCAGTGACCGGGCTAGACTTTGCCAGTGACCGGGCTAGACTTTGCCAGTGACCGGGCTAGACTTTGCCAGTGACCGGGCTAGACTTTGCCAGTGACCGGGCTAGACTTTTCCACTGGTTGGGCTTTTGCCCCTCACGCACCATGAGCTGCCTGCCACTGACCTGAAGGCACGGTGCCCACAAACATATTCTTTACAAAACATATTGTAAATACACGACATCTTCAATTTCCAGACAGCGCCATTTTGAAGTATCGTGATCAAAAGGGGATGAACATGTTCTCTTCCCATCCTGTCCCTGTACATGTCAACAAGCCAGACATTACATATGTGAGATGACTTGTGGATGACATCATGGATAGGAGTTGGTCAACCTAAACAGATACGACATCCAGCTTTCATTTTCATGTCGAAATTTCCAATCAGATGGTCCACTGCCCCTGTTGATGTCTTCCAACAAGCAGACCAGTCTTAAAAGCTGGAGAGGTTGGTTTGAGTTATTAAAGGACCACCACAGGAATTTTAAGAGTTCTAAGTGTATTGTACCCTCTGGATTTTTCAAAATTGGTACTTTTGCATAGTTGTACTGCTTTTTGCATGTATTAGCTCTCTCTGGAAATGATTATGTCCAATTCAACCATTTATGTGCAAAATGTGTAATAAAAAATTCTGTGGACTGGGTTTATTCAATATACACAACACAATTTCTCATGGAAGTACCTGTGAAGTAGCTGTTAAGTAGCCATTGAGTACCCACCTGCTGGGTACCCACATCGCCGCCGCAAAAGTGGGGGTAATTTTCATCCACCTAGGTTACACACGCAGTACTAAACCACTAGTCACCCCATTGCTGGAGTACCGGCAGGGTACTTCCCATGAAAATGAGATTTGAGCTCTGTGTGATTATTGTTGTAATTGTATCATTACTTAACATTTTGGTCAATAGTGTATGTTTTACACCAAATGTCATTTATAGGGGTGTTGGTGATGCTCGACTCAAATATAGATGTTACTAAGTTGAAAATGATCAAGAAAGTCATAAACAACATAGAATGTTTGGCGCCCTCTATGGCTCAAAGTGCTGCCTACTAGGCAGCCGGTTAGGGGAGTACCTGTGAAGGTACTCCAGTGGCGTAGCTGCAGGGGTACTCCACTTCTGGTGGCTTAATGGTACCGTTAGTCACCTAGGCAGGCAACTGTAGAGTACAATATAGGATGGGTACTGCCTAAGTAAATGTGTGTATTACCCAGTGGCTTGTGTACTTCGCAAGTACTTAGTTGTGGCACTGCATTCAATAATGTATCAAGGGGGTACCATTCGAGTAGAGCTAGAGTACACATGGAGTAGCCTAAAGTCTGGGTTACACCGTGAGTAGGAATCTTGCGGTGTATGAAGATCTCCTGGTAAACTGCAAGAAAATAATTTCTTCATCTGCTCCTCATTTGTCCTGTCCGTGCATGACCTTTGTTGTTATATGTTCATTTGGTGAGAGTTCATGGTGTTTGCATAATAATTAACTGACCTTTTCAACACGTTGGTGAGTAAAATTGCGACCAATGGGCCTACAATAAAGGTTCTAAATCATTTGGATATATTTGGCCTCGCAATAAAGCTCCAATCAGTACAAGTGTAAAGTCTCTTTTATAATAAACAAAAACCAGAAGAAAAAAAATAATAACATCAAGTCAAGGCATTTTTGACACCTGATTTGGGTTATTACGCAAGGTAAATCCTGTGCAACCTTTTATGAAATTTCATTACCAGCCAACAGGGGTACCCATTTTCTTAAAAAATAATTAGCTTGGAGATTTGGTGTGAGAGGACAGTATAAAATGCAAATCAGGACTTTTGCAGGCTATATGATTTTTTTTGTGATTGTGACAGGATGATAACCCTTGCATTTCTACCCAGTGTCAAAATTATGTTGCCACCGCTTAACATTCATTCTAAATATAAAGACAATTTGGCTTAGGATCCAACAGCTGTGTAATTGGCATGTTTATGTTCCTTCCAGGTCGGGGGAGGTCCCTAATCTTTTGTTTGAGAGCAATTTTTTTTGCTGAAAATGAGCACTACACTGTATATTAGATTTTTTAACAGCAAATGACCACTATTTTGTTTACTTTTTATGTGTCAAATTACGACAGATCGACTGGTCAGTGAACTGGACATAGACAATGACCACACATTTTCTCACTATTCAGGGGGAGTTCCGTTCTAGTAAAAGATTAACCCCCAAAAGTGTCGACTATTGTGCCACATTCACTGAACTGGACAAGTTAGTAAACTAATTATTATGTATGCTATAAATAGTATTAGACAATTATTGCACAGTTATCCTTCACTGAACTGGACAAACTTTTTGATCACTGCTATTATTGTCAATTGTTGTGGGCAAGTTCTAGGTTAAGTTTGATCTCTTACAAAGCATCCTTGTTTGTCCTTTTTTATCCTTCTCTCTCTCTCTCTCTCTCTCTTTCCTTATGTAACAGCAATCGTTCTTGTTTTTGTCACTATACTGGCCCTAGATGAAGAGGCTATGGCTACATTAACATCTATTGTAACATTTTCTTCCTAATTGGATTAAACCCATGGATATATAAGCTTATCCACATCAGTACATGGATGTAGTATACAACTATACTACTTGCATCAGCCAAAAGGAATAAAACATTTTGGGGACAATTTTCATTTAACAGAGACAATTTGTATAAGAATATCACACAGTCAAACTTTAAGGACTTAAGGTAAGCTGATATTTCTCTTATTTTTTTTGGGGGGGGGAAGCCATTCTCTATCCTTTGTTAACACACACTTCAGGTTATTCTTGAGATTATGAAATGTACCGATAAAAAAGATCCTGCTCGATTCACTTGACGGTTGACCCCCGGGTTAACCAGATATCGTTTGGAAGATAATCTATTTCTGTTGACATATGTCAACTTAGTCCACGTATATACAAATTGTAAAATTTTATTATTAATTCCCTGCCTGCTGTAATTCATGCATGTATACATACCCCGAGTCATCAAAACAAGAGCTTTCCAAAAATTTAGTTTGACAAAGTCTACTAACCTTAACTAGTTCAAGATGCACTCATAGGCATCCATGGATTTTTTTGCCTGTTAATGCCAGGTGGGCATTCATTAACAACAAAAATATATATATCTATATATGAGTGCCATCGCCTGCTTTTCAGGCATTATCTCCTCAGACATCTACACAGGTCTACATGTATATGGTTGCCTCTTCATGTCTGTGGAGCATTTAACTTAAATTGGGGTATTTCACATTTTCTCCCCTTAAAATGCATCTTGGGCAGTTAGGCTCAGGGAGATATAAGTATATCGTTAGTTGTAACAGATAAATGATTGAGAGGCAGATAAAAGCATGGCTGCCTTTTAAATGCCTGCTGGGCATTTAGTTATTGCAGTTTCTTTTGCCTATAGGCATTTTGTCCATATAAGGTACAATGTAGTTATATAATTATTTGAGTATAATCTGAAAGCCAGGAAATTTAAGTTTGCCAACTTCCTAAAGGACTGTCTTATCACTCTCTCTGAGGAATCCCTTCCAATTATCTTCCTGATCATCTATATCACCAGTTGATCCAATGTGGAATTCCTTGGCTCAAATATAGAGCTTGATGTGATAACTGTCCTTATCATTCCAAGCCAGTACATCCTTCAATTAACATCTTTCCTGCAATTGTGTAGGGTGTTATGTAGGACCACTGTAGGAAATGCTGAGTGGTCAGTAGTAAAAGAAGAACTTGTCTTCTGGGTACATGAGCTTACACGTTAGGTAAGAATCTTTGTTACACTTTTTAAATACATGTAGATTCCATTGTGTGTGTGTTTTAAAGCAAAATTCACATTTAATTTAGGTTATCCAATTTTCATAGGAGAGATCTTATGGTAGCATGATTCCAGTGCGAGTCCGTACAGTCAAACATTGTATGCACTTAGGGTTCAATTTTGTGTAGCTTTTAAGTGCAGTGATGGATCAGGTTCGTACTTGGTGTGCTTATGTATTGATACAAGGGGCTTATGTAGGGTTACAGATGTTAGAGTCAAAGGTCATTTAGGGGTCATTCTCGGTCTGTTTGTTGTGCATACAGTCATTGCCGTTGAATCATTTTGCAAGTGGTCTGGCCATTTGCGTGGTGCTGTCATTTCACTTGTACCAGGGAATTTGAAGGGTTCTGTTATAAATACTAGGTGAACTTCAGATACTTTTGACAATTTACAACATTTATAGAATTTGATGAAAAAATTATTACTGAATATAATAAAATATGGAAATATATTATAATGTTGGAATAAGTCGTCTGACCAAGACCAGCATGCCATGCACAGTTGCCACATGTACTCTTTAGTTAAAATTTTCTCAAGCTTTTTCCAAAAATGTTGTACAGCAACAGATCAGATTCAATGGGTATGCTTACTCATTTAAAGGTCTTATGCAAGTGGGGTACTGTAGATGTTAGACTCAAAGGTCATTTAGGAATCAGCTGTGGTTATTATGTTATGCATGTGATAATAATAATAATACAGGCATTTATAAAGCGCCCTACAATGAACACAGCGCCTAACAGCAATAACAAATACAATAAATAACATATGAACAAAAATGACAAATGCACGGCAACCAACAACAATTAACTAAACTTGCTGAAAGAGGTAAGTTTTCAGAAGTGACTTAAACACCTGAATAGTTGGTGCTTCCCTGATGTTTCTTGGAAGTCTGTTCCAGAGACGTGGTGCGGCGGCATAAAAAGCATTATCACCAGCAACAGTTTTGGTTTTGGTAAAAGTGATAGCACTTTTAAAACTTTGTCTTGTTTTTTTTTTACTGCAGTTACATATTTCATTCACATGTTTAGATAATTAATGTATTAAAACAAGGGACAATTGTATTGGGTACAAATGGGAAACAAATATTTTGGTTAGATGATCATTTGTTGTGCATGTGCTATTTTGTTGTTAAAATAATGAATCTGTCAAACAGAAAATTCAAATTGTTTTTATTAAATATTTTTTCAAGATGTATTAGAATTAAGAAATAACGGGTAAGATGTTCACGTTTATGCACGAATAATGTGTCTGAGGCAAGTAAAAACATGAATAATAGGCAAGGCGAAGCCGAGACCCATTATTCAAATGTTTTTACTGCCGAGGACACATTATTCAGCATAAACATGGACATCGCACCCTTTATTTCTAGTACCCAAATAATAACCAAAAAACTGTCAATTTCTTACTAAAAACGTCACAGTTGTTTACGTCTTTACAGCGTGCGCCCTGTCTCTTCGGCGTAAATGTTAGCGTGTGCGCCTAGAGTGGTGGTGACACACGCCAAAAAGAACGTGCATTTTGCATCATGCATTCGGGGCATATTCGCGACCCATTATTGCAGATTAATGGGCAGTAAACTAAAAACAATCAAAGATCGCGCTTTTAAATAATGGGCAGTTAGGGTAATTGAATTTCAATTCTGAAAAAGGGACTGTGCTGCTTGGTGCTTCAAATTGATATAAAGCTTCTTTTTTTTCAACTAAAAACACATTTCAATGGCCGCATGTTTATAGTTAAAGAAAGATTCAGTTGTAGGCATTACGGGCTGAATGAAAAAAAGAAGTTAAAGTGCAATTTAGTTAAGTCACTGTTAAGATTGCTCTGAATACTGGTCTTACTGATTTTCTAGAACAAATGCAGCACTGCAGCATGAGCATAGTCTTTATGGGCTTTAACATGAATGTACTTCCATGCGTTATTCGACCGTTAATCATTTCCCAACTTAAAAGTAACAAAAATGTGAGTGAGGGCTTTCAAATCTGTATGGATCCCCTCTTGTAACACTAATATAATAACATGGCTAGATGCAGGTGATCGTAGCTGTGGGACAGCTGAATTTGCGTGTCTTGATTAATCTTTGCCATGCAGATGACTTAATGCACATCCCTTTTCATATATACATATGTACAAAGTAAGAGCAAAGTCCTCATCTTTACCTTCTGATTTATCACTGGCTTTGCTATTTTCCCCAACTCATGTAAGCCATTATAGAATGATGGATAGCATGTTAGAGATCTTCTGTCTTGTTATGTTTTTGTCTTAATGCATCAGGATCTAAAGTTTTTTCCCCCTTTTTCTTTCCAAATGATATTTTCTATGGACCGGAACTCAGTGAATTAGCTTATTAATTCATGTTGTGTTTTGTCTCACCTGAACAGTCAGCAAAGCATTATTTTACAATGCTCAGAACACTTCAAGGAAGCAAAGCATTTTCATGCAATATGCTCAGGGAGCAAAACGTTATCGTGCAATGCTCAGGGAGCAAAGCGTTATCGTGCAGTGCTCAGGGAGCAAAGCGTTAATGTGCAGTGCTCAGGGAGCAAAGCGTTATCGTGCAATGCTCAGGGAGCAAAGCATAATGTGCAGTTGCTCAGGGAGCAAAGCGTTAATGTGCCCCCCCCCCACCCCCAGTGCTCAGGGGAAAGCAAAGCATTAAGTGCAGGCGCCAGGGAGCAAAGCGTTATGTGGAGTGCTCCCCCCCAGGAGAGCAAAGCATTATGTGCAGTGCTCAGGAGCAAAGCGTTAATGTGCAAGTGCTCAGGGAGCAAAGCGTTAATGTGCAGTGCTCAGGGAGCAAAGCGTTAATGTGCAGTGCTTAGGGAGAAAAGCGTTATCGTGCAATGCTCAGGGAGCAAAGCATTAAGGCAGTGCCTCAGGGAGCCAAAGCGTTATCGGCAATGCTCAGGGAGTGAAAGCTTAATTGCAGGCTCAGGGAGCAAAGCGTTAATGTGCAGTGCTCAGGGAACAAAAAAGCAAAGCATTAATGTGCAGTGCTCAGGAGCAAAGCGTTAATGTGCAGTGCTCAGGGAGCAAAGCATTAAGTGCAGTGATCAGGGAGCAAAGCGTTAATGTGCAGTGCTAAGGGAGCAAAGCATTAATGTGCCAGGTGCTCAGAGCAAAGCATTCATTAATGTGCAGTGTCAGGGAGCAAAGCATAAATGGCAGGCTCAGGGAGCAATAGCATTTACATGCGGTGCTCTTGGAGCAAGCATTATCGAGCAATGCTCAGGGAGCAAAGCGGTAATGTGCAGTGCTAAGGGAACAAAGAATTACAGGCAGTGTTCATGGAACAAAACTTAAATCGTGCAATGCTTGTGGAACAAAGCAGTATAGCAATGCTCAGGGAGCAAAAACATTATGGTGCAATGTTCAGGAGCAAGTAGATTATTGTGCAATGGTCGGGGTAAAGCGTTAATGTGCAGTGCTCAGGGAGCAAAAAAAAAAGTCTTACGTACAGTGGCCAGCACAGGGAGCAAAGCGTTATCGTACAGTGCTCGGGAGCAAAGCGTTATCGTGCAATAGTCAGAGGAGCAAAAGCGTATAACATAATTTTTGCCCAGGGAGCAAAGCAATTAAACGATAAAGCTCCCCTGGAACAATCAGAAAAGTATAAATACAACATCTTTCATTATATAATGGTTGTGAATAATAGCCTTCCAAAATAATTGCATATACAACCAATTCACAAACCATTTAAATAACATATGAACGTTATTTTAACATTTTTCTGATTGTGCCACTGGGAATGGGGGAGGAGGGGAATCATCAAGCAATGCACATGCAGGTAGTAACAAATTATTATGAACTGCTCAGAGACAAGGCATTATACAAACATGTGTCAAATGTTATAAGAATGTCAAAAGCATTGCAAAACACTTAAAATAGCTAAAATATAATAGGTTAGCAGGTTAAGCGCACTCTGTGCCAAGGTTGGCATGAAAAAAATAAAAATGTTTTTTAAATTGTACATTTAAAAATAGTTTAAGACACTTGATGGTCTTGACAAATACCCCAGACTTTTTTGTTGCCATCATAATTGCTTAACCGAGTTAATTACGGTCATCATAGCGTGATCTGCTGATTTTGTCTGGAAAGTTAGTCTCTCCGCAGCCAGTATTGGTTATTCCAGTCAATTTTAGGATGCTGATGTTTAGTGATTACCAGTGCCGCTCATCTGAGCAAATCACCCTTTCCCGATTACTGTAAAACATTTTTATTCGCGTTACTTTTTTCCGCAAATTGAGTGGTGAAATTTTCGCAAGTATTAAATTTTGCGAATTGAAATTTGTGATTGATGCTGAGTACTTGGGGCAATATTTTGAGAGGATTTAATTTTTTGCGAATTCTTGTTCCTTGCTAAATTCGTGGAAATTAAGTACCTCGCGAATTAAAGTTGTACAGTATATAGGCTGGTTTATGATAAAGTTTGTATAGCAGAGAGAAAACCAAAGTTGGGCCAGAAGTTCTATATCAGTATGCATCAGTTGTGTAGCAGCTGTCGAGTATCGTTACAGAGTCTGCTTTACACCACAATCAAATAGCCGTGTTTCAGCTTGAAAGGGATAGGGTTTGTCTGGATGAAAGAGTCTAGGCTGTCAAGCTGGTTGGACATGCGGTTGTTGTGCCCTAGCATGCTTTCTCACAATCAGAACAATGCGGTGTTTATACTTTCAGAAACTCTTAATAATGCAGGGTTTCTGGTAATATATAACAGTAGTAGACTAGTAGCCCCTTTTTATTTTAAAAAACATCCTTGCCTTTAAGTTGCGTTTATAAACCATCCTTGCTTTTAAAGGTGCAACAAGAGATTTTGAGGCACCAAATATTGTGTCATAATAGTAATTTCATATAGATTAATCATTAGTCAATAGATTTCTTACCTTGTATTTGGCTACAAAAATGTCTTAAAAGAGAAAAAAAGGTGATTTTGATTTGCTTATAATATATTTCAATGAAAACATAGGCTGAATTTCGTATTTGCTCCTATACAAAATTAGAAATTTCACAAGTTTTGTACCAAAGACACATTTCTCAGCTTAATCCTTTCAGATGGGGATATTTTTATGGAAACCCTACATTGGGCAAAAAAATCAGTACTTTCAATTTTCGGGGGACACCAGATATGTGAAAATCTCTCATTGCACCTTTAAGTTGCTTCCACACTCCAATTGAAATGGGATTTTTAAAGGCACTGAAGGGGGTGGTAAGAATGCTAGCATATTAGCTTCAGGAGAGTGGAATACGCTGTAGTTTTCTTAAAAGATAGAAAACCTGCTTGCAAGATCTTGATAGCTATGTGTGCGTGTTTGTAATCACTTTCTTATCATGACTCTTGCATAGTTAAAAACTCTTGAGCACAGTAGAAATGCCAAATGCATATTGGAGTCATGTCTTCGTTTTGGTTTAATTCCAGGGTTTAATTGTTTGTATTCAGACCATGCATAAACTTGCATGATTGTTTGCATAAAACTTTGAAACATATACAGCAGTGCTGTTTAGGAATTTCACTGAGAATGCAATCAATGCATAGAACTTTGTTATTGATTTTATGATTTATATGCCTACTGTTACCAATTGAAAAGAAATTTTTATCTATTACCTCATTAGAAGCATTCAATTGTTATTTTAAGTTTAAAATAATCTTAAATATTATTTCTAGCTTTTTATTATTTTTTGAAGAATGAATGCATGATTCTAGCAGAACCTATGGTGAAGCGAAACTCAATCTATTTTTTTTAAAGTACATTTTTCAACAAAACAATGAAAATTGTGGCATTTAGCAAGACTGGTCCCACTAGGAAAATGTGAACTTGGAATTGAAACTTGAGTGACTGACATTACACTTCAGTTAACTTAGATGCAATTACAGATCTACTAGACTGAAGTATATGCATGTCTGTGTGTTTATATCTGTCTTTCTCGCTGTCTGTTGCTTTCTGTGTGTCTCTCTCTCTCCATCTGTGACTGTATTTCTGTCTGCCTTTTTGTTTCCATGACTACCTCTTTGTTTCTTTGTCTTTTTCTTTTCATCTGTCAATCTCCGTGTTTGTTTTTCCTCTCTCTCTCTATCCCTCAATCTTCCCCTACCTCTTAACTATAATAAGTTAAGTACACATTGACATTTCACCGTTTTTTAGCCTCTTCAATCCAACAAAGACCTGTTCCAATTTATGGACTTGCAAGCATTAAAGGGGGATGACCCAATTTAAGTCTATAAATTTTCCATATTTATAGAATGGCCCTCACCCCAAAACTCTCATCTGGAAAGTTTCTCGCCAATATTTCAACCCCTTTTTGATGTGAGAGCTAAAAATGTGATTTTGTAATCCCCATAGAGTAGGCCTACTGGATAAAATTAATATTGGTCGACCAAAATGGTGCATATTTTTGCTCATAACACCCAAACCAAACATCCTTTTAGCCCTAAGATTTCACAGTGTAAATGAGAAAAGTAGTAGCTTTCTTCTGATACCAAATTTTGACCACTTCCTGTAAAAATCTGGGGTCCCTGGGGACGAGGCTATTAGCGATTGGTTTCAATGTTATAAGTGAAAATATGCCCCATTTTGGTCGACCAAACAGTACTTTTACACAGTATTTTATGGGGATTACACAATCAGATTTTTAACTCTCACTTCAAAATGGATGAAACTTATATTTACGATGGGGTTTTGGGGTGAAGGTCATTCTATCAAGATGAAAAAATTTATAGATTTAAATCGGATCATCCCCATTTAAGATGAATATGATAATTTGGTTCTTTCTCCTTTAAAAGTGCTCAAACTCAGGCCAGGGCGATCAAAGTTTGCCAGCATTTCATTACTCGGTTATTGAAACTGATTATTATAACAGTTGATATTACTCATTTATGCCTGGAGACCTACAGTAAGAGTATTGTATCATTAAACCATGGAGTTATTACCAGCTATAGACCTACCTTGTGAGTCATGTCATTATAAACCATTAGATGGTGTTTCGATATATGGTATCAAACTTGTGGGGGTGAGGGTGTAGGTTCTCTCTCAGGGATATGCGGGTATATGAGTGCTGCCGGGAATTTCTTTCCAACAATTTCCAAGTTTAGTTTTTGCTGGTGATTTAGGGTCATTCAATAAGGTTGCACCTAAAGTGTCACATAATATTTTTAAACGTTTGCGTTCAATATAATAGATGATTTGTGCTAAGTGTTAGCTGTGAACACTTTTTAAGTGTATGAAGGAGTCCATGTGGTACCCAAACTGTTGTTTTGTGTGTTTGTTTGTTGGGGTTTGTTGTTTTTGTTTTTTTGCATTGGAATGTAACCAGACATGACCAGTTGGTACAGACAAGCCTATACACCTAAACTAAAGGTTTATTTTGTGATTCCATAGCGCCATTTTTTTTTTTCTTGTTTGTTTCCCGTAAGCTACCTAGGTCAAAAATTCTAGTTGATTCTGATCTTGCATTTTCGTGTTATGAGCAATGTGTATATACCATGTACTGAATTTGTCTGTTACGAACAGAAAATGCAAAATTTCTTAAGTTTGAAAGACGACCGACTTTTCATGTTCAGTCGTCTATTGCCAAAGCTAAAAAAGTTTGTTCTGTAGTTAGTTCCAAACCCATTTGTGAATTTTTTTCTCTGCGTTCTTTAAATAATATTTAAAAAAAAACAGTAAAGAAGAAAACTAAAACATTGCTTTGTGGCAGTTGAAAAGGGTCCCCAAAGTAAATTTAACAGCCTGTAAAATAAACTGAATATTGAAAAATGAAAAGGTGCATGTGGTAAGGAAATGAGAAGATGGTAATGAACCTGCCGACAGTTGTGAAGGGTTAATTATAAACTTGTGAGACTGGCTATAACGGAAAGTGGATTGAAAAACTCGAGCAATTGCGGTAAGGTCAGATATTTAAGCTGCTGTGAGGTATAATGTGGTTGGGATTTTAGTTGTTAAAGGTGCACTGAGAGGAGTTCACAAATTCGCTTTTCCTTAAAAATGAAAGCCACGATTTTTGTACTGATGTTTGTAACGTTATCTTCAAGCATTACATCGAGTATAAATAATCCGGGCTGATGTAATGTTTATCTTCAACCATATCCCCATATGAAAACAGCTACCGTATTGTTCTAATAATGCCAGGGGCGGTTGCCTTTTATTAAGGGAGGCGTTTATTACAGTCGAAATGGAAAGTCAAATAGCCCGCAAAAATCACTAACACATTGCTTATTTTCGCCTGATACCATAATACAAAACGACATATACGAGCAGGGGACGCTGTTTTCGCACCTCACGAGGTCAACAGGTTCCATACGTAATTAAAGCTATTACCAATGCACAGCAGTGATTATGATAGGATTCCGATAGTCCCGGCCATTCATTAAATCATGTGATTTAGGTTAATATTAAACTCCATTTCTTGAACTGTTTTATCCAAAAATCGTCGGGGGGCATTTTATTAGACCAGGCGCGGTTATTAGGAACAAACACGCTAAGCTTAAAACATTTTCTTTTGTACAGAATTGTGGGAAGTAGAGTTCTTATTGATACAAAAATTAATCGTGTTTTAGATAATGTAGAAAATATAAAACAATTTAATTCTGCTTTTGTTTTTCACAAGGTATTCGATTCCAAACGCCAAGTAAGAAAACTATTGATTAACTGATTGTAGATTCATTATTTGTGATCCAATGTCATGGCTACCTGGAATTTCTCAGTGGCCTTTAAGGTTTACGCTATTAGAAGCATTTTACCATCTAAAAGGTAATAGGCAATTGTAAATTCTGAAAGATGGTGTTAAGCTTGTAAGAAATGTTGCAAGGTAGTCCAAAAAATTAGGTTTTGGGGGTAAAATCAGGTAGAAAGATAAGTGTATCCTATTTTTACGCTTGAATAGTAGGGCACAAACAGACAGTGGCTGCACACACGTACCCCCTTTATTTTAATTCTTGTACCCCCAAAATAATAAAAAACATCACAAACTCTAGCAATACTAGCATAAAAATCTGAAGTTGTTTACGTCTTAATGAGTAGGGCCTACTCGGTGTGAAATCTGCACTGGTGTATTTGTTGTAAATGATAGTGCTTAACCCGGATCAAATGCATGGATTGGCTTTCTTAAATGCATCATGCAATGAAAACAATCATGGCCCACTGTGATCAAAGATGGATGCCTGTTGTGTACATGCTTTGAACCATCAGAATGCGGTATTCTGATAACTGGCTGATCTATGTACAGCCATATTGTATGGTCCTTCGATTGTACAGATTTGAAGGAACCGTGGGTTGTCGAGAAAGTTTAAGATTAAAGGAAGTATTGGCATGGATAATCTATTGGCACAAAATGAAATATCCCCTAACGAAGATGTACCAGATGGTTTTCAGGGTCATTAAAGTATTTCTTGCAAACAAATAACACCATCTGAAGGCTTAATTTTTCATAGCAGTAGTGATTTAACAAAGCGCCACGTTATTAGTTACGCTATCGTTTTGCCAAGCCATGAACAATTTCGATCTGCTCACTAAGGCGGTTCAAAGGATGAGGTGGTGTCAGACTGGCCAAAAAGTCATGTGATATATTTTTGCTGGGTTCTGTTTCGGTGTTTATTGCATGAGGGTTGTAATAATAGCACAGGGAATTAAGATGGTAGCTTCCATGATTGCTATACAGTCATGTACATTTGTCGGATTAAATCTGAATTTTTTCACAATTTTTACTTCAATGACCATGAAACCATCGGTACTGTACGTCTTATTTAGGGATATTTCATATGTGCCGATAGATTTATACCAATAAATTCCTTTAGCCAGTAGTTCTTAAACAAATATAAATCCTGAATTTATATCATAATGAGTGGCCCCAATGGGAATTGAACCAGCACCTCAAGCACCAGTGGCAACAGGTGTGTGCATATGTGCGTGTCTGTATGTTTATCTGTTTTGTGAATGCATGAGTATGTGTGTGTGTGTGTGTGTGTGTGGTCAGTAATGTTTATGTTTTTGTTGTATTGATCTGCAGAATAATACGGTGGCCCGGAAAGTTATTTTCTCACGGTGTAGTCTTTGGCACAGACTGCGAAATATATTATTGGTACTTCGCAAGAGATTAGCATCATCAGTCCCCCATGTGTGTAAATCAAACTAAATCTCCAGAAAACAAAGGGGTTCTATGGATGTGTTTGCATCAGAGGGTCCGTTACTTTGTTTTGTTTTGAATGTTTCGTAATTGGGTCTGAACCTAGTGAGAAAATTGAACTTTTTATTGGGTACTAAGGTTACATCCATTTTTCCAACAATGCCTTTTGATATTTTTCCAGTCTTGAGAATTTTTTAAACACTGGTTTCAATTTACGCCAAAATTTTATTTTTTTTTTCAATTTTATAATCAGGATTACGTTCTAACCAGACTGCCGTAGCAGAATAGCAAGTTAATATTATTTTCGAGCTTGGTACACAAATGAACTAATTACTTCCAACACCATGATGATCAAAATATGATTTGATATTTAAAACTCCTTATTACAGCATAATTATTTTTAATGTCTAGGCATTGAAGGTATTTTCCCAGTTGCAAAAGACCTGATAGCATTAATCTATTCATTAATTCCCAATTAATTCACATTTATTGAATTTAATCTGTTAGCACAGATGCTTGCTGCATGTTAATGTCTAGTATATCATACTCAATCAGGAATATGCTGGGGGCATTTCTGAATTTAAAGAGTCATATGATTCACATGCCAATATACAGGTAAATCATAATTTGAAGATATGCACAAATGCTGTTTTGAACAGTTTGCAAAATTTGCTTAAATCAATCCAAGAGATGCATGTAGTATGCATGCATTATGTTATACTGTACAATTTCAAATCAAAATTAGCAAGCTAAATTCATTGTTTAGATCTACATGTATATCAAATAAGGCCAATTGACATTTAACTATTAACTCAGCGATGTAGTATCCAATACATTGTGCTTAATTAGCAGTACAATTTCAAATTATAAAAACTAATAAACTGCTTTTTATGTCACTTGGCTTAAGGCAGGAAGACATATAAGGATCACTTTGTCCACTGTTGTTGTCTGTTGTAGTCTGTTATGAAAAAGGCTTAACATTTGTCTGTAATATCTGCATACTTCCATGGATTTAAATCAAACTTGAGTCATAGGTGCAACATGGGATCCCTCATTTGTTGATGAGGTCAAAGGTCACATAAGTTTACATAAAGGGGTGTCTTAGGTTGTCAATTGCTGGGTGTCGGTATTATTTCTTTTGAGAGGATGAAATTCAGGTGTTATAGATGTATTAAAGGGATCTGTTTCAGTGTTTATAAGCTGATTTATAAGTAACATCACTGAGTCTTGAACTCAAAGCAAACTATATTACTTGTACTTGAAACTGGAAATTTTACAACAAACTTGGAATCCCCATATAGCATAATCTTGCAGGATAAATGCTTCACCTTCGTACCTACAGACTGGTAGGTTTCATACTACAAAATCCAAGTCAAAAAGTCATAATTACTTTTAGAAAACCAGTTGTCCAATTTTGAAGAAGATCAGATCAAACTGGCCTGACGTGGAATGCTTGGATATCCAGTGCAAAACGAAAAATCACTTCCAATCAGCACATAACTCGTTTGGATCAATATAAAAATGTGCTGATGATGAATACATATGCCAGTAAATATTTTAGATTGGTTTTGACTTGATGCCAACTGTAACACCTGCCTTTACTAAAAATACCCTGTTAATATCAATAAAATGCAATCAAATATTTTGAAGCAGGAGGATGCACAAAAATTTTAAATAGATTTCTTTCACAAATGATTATGTAGTACCAATAATGTGGAAAACGAAGCACAATACATATTTTAAATACAGAGCATAATTCCAGCGCAGTGCTTTTATTTGTAGCATGTCTATTGTGAACGTGTTTAAGGGGGAACATGGCGTCATTTTTATACAATATTATGATTATTGCAATCACAGCACATAGTTTCTTTGAATACAAGCAAGTGATATACCAAAATGTTCGGTATGATGAGCCTTTTTCAAATATATTTGTCTCGGATCATATCGACCTCCGGTATGCTAATTAGCAGGGGTCAAAGGTCACGGCACCAAGAAAATCAAATTCAAAATGACAATTTTGCCCCTCATTTATCTCAAAAATATAAAGTTATTTGAACATAGTTTGTTTCTTACTCTTAGACAATTACTATGGCCAGGATCTGTGATCCTATGAGAGTGTTTACCAAAATTATATTCCGTGTTGCCATGGCAACCGTTCAAACTTCTCTCGCCATTTTTGCTGCTGGTGGCATACAAAAATCAATGTAACTCAAAAACTAAAGGGTTTTATACAAAATACTCTCAGTATGTACTCTAAACTAGTTTTATGCCAAATTTGAAGTCAATAGGTCAAACCGTTTTTGAGATAAGTGGGGGGGGGGGCCAAGTTTGCAACCTTAGAAAAATAGCAAAAAAGATATAGGCCAATAAAGGTCCAGAAGCGTTTAATTGTTAATTAATCATTAAATTAATTATTGCAATTTTGTTTTTTAATTCTAAATTGATCAATTCTATTAATAATACTATTTTTTTAAATTAAAAACAAATCTGTAAATGGTCACTTGTGCCCCAAAATTAATTTATTTTTGTAATTCTCTTAAATATTACTGCTTGAAAAACAATGAAAAACAAAGTAAATGTAGCTGCTTGAAAAACAATACGAAACATAAGAAATTGTCTTTCTCTGTACGATGCTGTACACTTCGGTCAACCATAACATTTGAATGAAATGTCCGATTTTCACCAAATAAAAAGTAAAATACTCCTGAAAGTTGTATAATTCAGAAATTAGAAAACTCAATTGATCTCTCAAAAACAAACTGACACATGTCCCCCCCCCCCCTTAATTAAAAGTTTATTATTATATGCAGCATGTGCATGTTGTATTTGCAGGCATTGTGTGTGTTGGTAGGTTCATGCATGTGCGTGGTGTATGTGCAAGGCTGTGCGTGTGTATGTGCATGCATGTGTGCATGCAGTATTAGTTCATTTTAAACACATCAAGCTTCCAGTACCTGGAAATAAAATTGTTGAGAAGTAGAATTGCAAGACCCTAAAATTACTATTCAAGCAGTTACTATCTGTCCTTCATTATTGAATTCTTTGAAAAGAGTGTCTGTAGAACATGTTTCGGGTTTAGTGGGGGGTTTTACAAGCATGCACAATGCATGTAACATTGGCCCTGTGCATGTAAAATTTTGTCTGTGCATATAATTTTTTTTGTGGCAGTTCAGCCTTATTTTCAAGGAAAGTTCTAACTGTGGCGGTAAACTTTAATTTCCCTAACTCAGTACAAACTGTCTGTATATTACAAGAAAGCAGGATTAATTATACTACTAGGAATGGAAAGAAGTACACCAGGCTAGAAAATAATTCATTACAGGTTTTTCCCTGCCATTTTCTTACATGGTCTTCCAACTCCTGTAATGCAAAATTCTTCAAAATTCAAAAATTCTTCCAATTTAAAAAATTTTTTTCCCTGAAGAGCTTCTCAGGTTCTCCACTTTCTGGGCATGATTAAATGTTAAGGTGAACTTTGATCCAACTCTTCATCCTATGTTTGTTTTAATCAGCATAGCATGGGCTAAAGTGATTGGCTTTGAATACCTACATGTATGGCTCCTACATGTATGGAGGGGGGGAGCAAAGAGTTTGCTTCAGAAGATGATCTAGTTACCGTACATCAAAGAAGTTCACCATTCAACTGGTCTTTCAACTAATGGACTGATAATTCAGTGAATGTTTTTAAAAGTGCGATCAGTTTTGTAAAGAAGTCCTTAGTAAATTAATTTCACTGATGCTTATCATCTGTCTACTTTGTGCAGATTATATACATACAATTGTCTCATACACTTCAATCTGCAAACTTTTAAAGGTGCAGTTGTGATTTCTTCAGAACCGTGTTTTAATTCATTGTCACCTAGATATCCTTGAGACCAGCTTATTCTCAAAATCTGAGTTCATCCCAATCTTGGGGGCGGTTTTGTGTTATGAGTAATGCTTTCCTGGTTTCCCACGTTCCCACAGCTTACTGTGCTGTAATTTCAGTCAGTTTACGGACAGAAAATACAAATTTGCGAATTTTCTTACAGAAATGGCGCACCGAATTTGCACGTAAGGTGGGCACCCGTGGATTACTAAGGCTAACGGTTCAATGATATAAAAATTCAACATCAACATTTTTTAGGTAAGTCGAGGGGACGAGGCTTGGATCACGAAATGCCCTTTAATAGTACCATCATCAGTCAATTAACCATTTCCAATAAAGTTCATGTTGGATAGTTTTCAGTAGATTAAGTGGGGTAGTTCCATCATCATGTCAAAACATTTATAAGCTAAGGGATCGATGCATGAATACAGTGAAGATTAATTAACCAAGGTCCACGCTAAATCCTCATCCCCAAACTCAAAATCTTACCTGCAAGTGAGCAAATTTTTAGTGTCTAAATAAAGAAAGCACTATTTTTCTCATTTACCCTGTAAATCTTAGGGCTAAAGAAAGGTGGTGTGTTTAGCATCTTAATGAGCAAAAGTGTCGCTTTATTGGACCAACAGTGTTCTCTAGCGCTTACGAAATACCACGTTTTTAGCTCCCATATCAAAACGTTTGAAATCAGAAAGCACTATTTTTCTCATTTACCATGTGAAATCTTAGGGTAAAAGGTGTTTCGTTGTCTTATGAGCAAAAAAGTGTCGCATTTACTTGGACCAACAGTGTTCTCTAGCGCTTACGAAATAACACGTTTTTAGCGTCCCTATTCAAAGCGGTTTGAAATATTGGCGAGATAACTTTACTGATGTATGTTGGAGGCCAATGTCATTCAATCAAAAAGGAAACCTTGTAAAAATTGGTCATCCCCCGTTAAGTTTCCCCCATCCAAATGTGTGACAAATCATTTTGTCATTAAAGCATTTTGTTGTTGATGGTTAGGATTTGGAAGTGCTCCGCCCATAAAAGTTAACAGACCAATCACAAATCGCATCTCATTGATGAAAACATATAGCACTGAAAATGCAAAAAGTTTACCAGGTGTGCATTTCTGCATTCTGCCAGCAATAAACAATGTTTTTTATATGTTAGGGATAGGCTGGGGTAGTTAATGGGAAGTTGGTTGGAAAGATCTATATGGCATTAATAATATTTTCAAAGCAAGAGATGGAAGGACCTATATTTTTATGGTCTTAAAAGGAATTTCTTCTTTCTTTTTATTGTTTTTTTGTTTTATTCATTTTTTTTGCAAAGTTCATTGAAAAATAAGAATAGGAAGATGATGCCTATTTTGGGGAAAATGACCCATGCCCTTTGATGTAATTAAGACTAGATTCTCTTCATTCCTAATCTTTGGATTTGTAAAAGGAGAGCATTATGCTTAACAGTGTGCATCAACGATCAACAGTGCTTCTTAGTTGACAAGAGTTAAAAGAATGGCTTATGTGGCCACAACTGCATTTTACATGCAATAAAGGAACCATATATAGATAGGAATTGTGTGATTTTAAGGATCGCAGTACCTTACAGGAACACCAAGAGAAAAATGCAATTCCCAATCTTTTAAATTGCCTTCTTTTCTGTGGTTAAATTAAATTTACATGTTAACTATCCAAGATCTGGAAATGGCATGAAAAATTCATTGGATGTAAGCCCCTAGCAATATAGTAAATTCTTTCATTTGGGAAAAAAATTCAAAATATTTGTAACTATGTGAACTATCTAGAAACACTTTCTGTTTATGAGACGGCAGTCATGGTCACAACAGATTGGTACAGCTATAGACTGAGGCGTGTGGCCAAAGGGATCCATTAATTGAGACAATGTATTCTGTAAGCCACTAATTATCAGTGAGAAGTAATTTGTTAATTTCTTCAATTGAAAGTGATTCGGTGTAAGGAGCCGGCTCTCTAGCCGTTCATGTTGGTTTATTGTGATGAATGAGTGTTGGCAATAACTAGGTTTGTGTTTTCCTTTCCAGGTCTGTGTACTAAGAGCATCCCACGTGCAATGTTGCCGTACAGCTAGCACAGGGCGCACCTTATCTTCAACCAAGTGTGACTGTGAGTGTTTTGTAAGGACGTACAGTGGCCATCAGCCTGCTTTCCATGATGATGGACTTTGATGAGCTAGATACTAGCTGTACGCTAGACATGATGGTACACAGGGCCGGGGACGGGTATTGTAGCCAGGCCTTACGGCTCATGCATCAACTAAGAAAAATGAACAAGTTGTGTGATATTACACTGCAGGTATGTAAATAAGAAGATAGTTATCATTACAAGCCAACTTAAGAGCAATGCAGGTTAAAGGAAAGTTCTTGATAATGGTATCTATGCAAATTAAAATTACACCCAAATTTGGGTTAGAGATTGCTGTGGGTAGCTTTCAGAATAAAACTAGATCATTTGTATCAATCAAATTAGGCATGCAATTCGTATTAATCTAATTACAGTAATTAGGCGTAACATTTAAATATATATCAATATGCCAATATTGGAATTACTTTCTTTGCATGCTTGTCGTCTTGTCGTATTTTTAATTGATTAATAATGAAATCATATCTGTATTTCTCTAGAAATAAATTTAATAACCCAGAATGAAGTTTGTATATGTATGTGCAGACAAATCATGAAATGAAGAATTTCAATTTTACCACACTCACCAGAAAATTCTATGTGGTGAATGCTGAAAGGCCTCTTAAAATTTCTTCATTCTAAATTCTACAAGTTGTCAAGTTGTCAGCAAATACATTAAGTTATTAACCTCTACACATATTGCATGTAAGTATTTCATGCACGTAGGAATTCGATGGCATATTTCAATTTAATATCCAATTTCTATTAATAACCCATCAAGGAAAACATGAACATTTTGACATTATCATGTATGTGTATAAAATTCCAGAGACAATCAAATGTGCTTGGCCTAATTTTGAGAAAATATTAAATCGTTTTCATTAACTAAATCAACAGGTTGCTATGGAAAAGGGGGTTAATGAAAAAAACACATTAGATCCTAATTATTGCAGTATAGAAAAGCAACATTCCCTGTTTCTTGATGTTCCATTTCTGATTTGCCCTGAACAGCGTGACATTTGTTTTTAGCTATGTATATATTCTCAGACCTACAGCATATCTTAACACTTTCAATTCGATGTATCATGTAACTTAATACATTATTGTATTGATGTTGTTTCCATTGTTTTGAAAGCATTGCAGAAAAATTACAGTTGATCTTTAGCTGTGTCAAACAACTTTGTGGTTTAATTACTTGCATTCAACATGGTTTTGAACTGATAAGTACATAAACCTGTATGGAAATGTCAAAATTACCAAGTTAGGCATATATCAAAATAAGCTTATATGATGCAAGTTTATACGCTCATTGTAAATAAATGACTGAGCCCAAAGGTCAGGTGCTATCTAAAATAGTGTAAAGTGAATACAATCATTTTAGTTTTTAAAGTTAATGTTTGTTGTCAGGAATGAAGATTTTAGTTTATTTTTCTCTTAAAGGTGGGTGACCCAAATTCCAATCATGGTCCAATTTTTCACATATGTTTTCTCCCTACATTGGAAGCAAATCACCCAAAACATATGATTACAAATTTTGAGTTAAATCAGGTGAGCCTTTTGAATAGTAAAAGCAAAAAATGTGTACTAAATTGGCCCATACTAGAACAGTGGGTGTTAATTAATGTGAACGACAACATTTGGAGACATTTTTGCTCATAACCTTTAAAGGAAACATTTCCTGAGCCTTAAATTTTACTGAGGTAATGAGAAAAATAAGACCTTTCTTCTGATACCAAATTCTCAATTTTGATGGGGTAAAGTGGGGACAAGATTTTCGATCAGGTCACCCACCTTAAAATTCTGTAAAATTGAAAGTTTTAAAATAATAATCAGAGTGTGCTGTGTCTAAGTATGCTGATCACACTTGGGTTCTCAAAAGCAGTGTCACAATATTTAATGACATGAGGAGGGGGAACCCTGCTTCAACAGGAATCTAAAAAACTGGAGAATAGATACAAGCTTGGAGTCTTGACCACTGCAAATACCCATACTGCCAAGGTCAATCCGAAGCAGTGACAACCAGTTGTACGGCAGTGTAAACCAGTTGCTCATATTAAAAAATGGCGTCTCTGCAACAGCTCGCCGGTAGTATGTTGCTATGGATTTCACTGATTTTGCATTCCCAGAATGCAATGCAGTGTCACCTGAAGACGTCATAAACCTTCACTTATGTAAGAGAAACTCTTGGGAATTTCAGAAGCCATTGAGCCTACAGCATGCATGTGTATCCGAGTTGTGATGTCATCGGACAACTTACTGCTGCATTGTGGGAAATTAAGTTTTACTAAGTTAAATATTTCAGACTTTAAAAATTAATTAATAACATCAAATTCTGCTATTTGTTTTTATTTTTCTGCTTTCAAATCTCAGGTTGGAAAAACCGCGATATCGGCACATCGTGTAGTGCTTGCAGCTTTCAGCCATTATTTCTATGCCATGTTTACTAATGACATGTTGGAAGCTCACCAACCGACTATCAATATGAAACAAGTCGATCCACTATCCATGCAATTGTTGGTGGATTATGCGTACACAGGTAGGTGTTAATGTCAGAAATGCAGCACAGTGGCAAACACTTTCTGTATTGTATAATTAATGTCAGATAAGGATACAAATGACAGATTTAATGTGCAAAGTTTGCAGAGTATATGTGAGCAAGAAGTTTAAAGTGGTAGTCTTTTGGGTCCGTATGCACAAAAAAGTTAGACCAGGTTTAAAGTTAGACCTGGTCTAAGTCAAAATAAGTTTTGTCCAGAATTGACAGTAATTCACATTTTCTCATAAAAGTAACTAACAAATTTCAAAGATTAAAATGCAAATTTCTTCTACAAAATACCTCATGTCAATTCAAAGGATTTTTTTTTTTCTGGTGGGACTAAAAGACACTCAGACCAGGTCTAACTTTAGACCCGGTCCAACTCTTTTGTGCATACGGACCTTGGAGTTTGAGAAAAATATCAATGATTCTTGCCTGGTGGAAAGTGGAGATAGCAAACCATCAAGTGGGTGCATGATAGTACAAGCACCGATTCCAGGTCATTTCTTATTTCAGTTAGTGAGGAGGGCGGGTTGGTGTAGTGGCTCATCCACTCGACTTTCACCATTGCAGCCCAGGTTAGATTCTCTGCAGAGCCAGTGTCGTACGTGAATTTGGTTGCCGAACCATACCCATCCTCGCAGGTTTTCTCTGAGAACTTCGGTTTCCTCCTGCATCTAGAATTGGACTTCCTTCCATAAAGCCTTCTTTGTCATTCTTGATTTACTTGCTGTGTTGTAGCAGCCTAAGGCACTCCACAACGGCATCCAGAGCATTTCAGTGGATTTGTCGCACATTATAAAAATTAAATATTATAATATTATTAGTGCAAATTCGAAATACGTTGAAGTGGTCAATGCAATTTTATTTATTTTTTTATTGAGTAAAAACACCTCTTTGACAGGGCAGGTAAAGTAATTGTAAAAAGGTACACAGGATGACTTGCACTTCAGACACTGTAACAACAGTGATCAAAACATGCAATAGCGCCTCTATTCTTGTTGCACATTAGGTTGTACTATCCACACAATAGATTGGATCAGAATAGGCTGACATTGATAAAGTAATCTTTTTGTTATGAAACTATGAAAGGTGAACTGCATGATTGATCACATAAATCACTGTCAACTACATAATTCAGTAATTCAAATTTGAGTCTAATTTATCATTTCAATGTGAGCAAAATATTGTCTGTATGCAAAACTATACATCATCATATACTGTAAAAATAAAAGAAAACAACTATATGTTAACAAGAAGGAAGTTGCTTTGGCCCAATGAGAATCGGTAGAGACGATACTTCCCATTGTGATTTAAGACCTTGCGTGCGCAATCATAACTAATTCAAGAATCAACAGAGTACGCTTTCTTAGCCAAACCTAGTAAAAGGAACTTCTACCGTGATAAACGTTTTTATTTGGGCATACTCGCATAGAAGCACTTCCATATACAATAACCTGTAGCAGTGTAAATGAATAGGCTCCGAAGAAAAAAGGTATCGCAAATATTCGGAGCTAATAAAAATTTATCCT
The DNA here is from genome assembly GCA_023653785.1 of Ophioderma brevispina. NCBI lineage: Eukaryota > Metazoa > Echinodermata > Ophiuroidea > Amphilepidida > Ophiodermatidae > Ophioderma > Ophioderma brevispina. Next base: position 27,534 of record JAMKCH010051905.1, on the reverse strand, counting down.
CGCTCTTAAAACAAGCCAACACTTACCTGAGAAGGTCTTTTATCATAATAGATGCATAAAATTCATAGTAATTCTGAGATACAAAATTCAGGGGAAATCCTTCCATAAATAATTGCATAGTTCCACAACAGTGACGGACAGCAGCAACACTAGCGCCATTACTCAACATGTGAAAGCAAATTGTAGATGTATTTTGTTTATTTCTAAGCCTTTTTTGCAAATCACTGTCGATTATTTGTATTATAAAGACATTACTCAACAACTTGGGTGAGTAATTTTATCTGAGTTGTATTGTGAATTCAGTAAATCTGCTGCTACACGTTTTTAAGTACACTTCTGCAAACCTAAAATAGAGCGGTCCATAACGAAAACGTCATTCCGACTAAAGAATGCGCCCGATTTGCTTGTATATTTAGGGTTGCTTCAATCCAATTTCAAACAACAGCCATCTGAATAACCATATAAACTGTAAAGAGTTAGTAAGGTTATTGATTTGGGTTGTCTGCCTAGCAATGGTAAAAATGGCTATTCGGCCAACCCTTGGATGAATATCCTTGGCTAGTCCACATTTACTCCTATAATATGTAAATGAGAACTCAGCAAAAATACCAAAGTTGTGAGTTCAAAAATAAAGTTTCTAGCAATGTCAATATCTCAGGTTTGATGGAATTATTGGTGGATCAAAGGCTCAAAATAAAAAAAATGTAACACGTTAAAGTTGTGAAATGCAAGGAAAGTCTTTAGGAAAATCTGCAAGATATAGGGTTTCCCAAAAGTTGTGCCAGCTTTTGAATGTGTCATATCTTTATTCTAATAATAATAATACACAGAGGATAATATAAAGCAGCATTCTTACAAGTTCACAGCACTGTTGCCTATTATTACGCTGCAATCAGAAAATCCTCACAACCATTTTGCTTCACGTAGGCCGGCAGCTGGTCGAGGCACAATCCCATCAGCACTTAATTGTAATATTCCAATAACAGCTACTCGAATACAGCTTGGGTCAATGAGGCTAGTGGAAAGTGTATTGCTTAAGTGTATAACATGCTGGCTGCAGTGGGAGTTGAACACACGACCTTCATATCATGAATTGGCCATTATATTACAGCTGTATATCCATTGGACCATACATGCCTTCGTCTTTTAAAAGATGGCGCAACTTTTTCAGATACCCTGTACATCACGTTTCCAATACGGTAAAAGTGTTACACTATGCATTGATCAAAAAAAGGTGCCTGGCAATGGTACTGTCGACTGCAGAAGTATCATGTGGTTTGTTCAGAAGTTTTACCGTCATAAAGATCAGCGATGATAGTCTTCACTTTTTTTCAATATGGTATCCAAATAGCATGGGCCCAGGTATATGTGTAGTTGTGATGACGAGTGTGAGATTTTTAACACAGTAGAAGGGCCTAATGCACAAAGTTCTTATATTTTTGCATTTATTGAACTTTGACTTTGGTAGGTCATGAAACACAGAAGGCACATAGGATTGCTTTGGTAGTGTGTGGATCTTTGTGTCTGTTTGTGGTAATATCTTAATCGTAAACATAATTGCCCACTAGTTCCACATATGTTGCCCCACATTTTGGCCTTACATGTATGGTCCTTGGGTACCCCTCTCAAGAGTGGGTTCAAAGGTCATCTAGAGGTCATTGCCCCAAAATGGTCAGAATTAGGTAGACGTTTCATATAGAAGTCCCATGGATGCAAATCAGGTATTGCCATTCATTCCGTCAAGTGCTACTGCACATTGTCATCAAGCGCATCATGAAGGAACAATTGTAATACCTCATTGCATCCACGGGACTTCTATATGAAATGTCTACCCAGAATTATCATATGGTGTATCCACATATGTCAAACAATTTTCATGACACTTGGATACAATGATCCTTGGGGAGTGTCCACATGTTGGTGACATACCAAGGTAAAAGGTCATGTGAGGTCAAGTTGTAAGAGGCTAAAAATGTAAAATTGACCTCAATTGAAAAGTTAGTTCAAGTGGAACCAAACTTGGTTTATGAATATTACATGCAGACCTGCATTTGTTTATGAGGTCAAATGTCACATATCAGGGTCAAAGGTCATATGAGGCCTATCGTTCACAAACTGCGATGGCAGGCGACACTAGTGGTCCAAGGACCGCGATGTATTTTTGTGTCGTCTGCAAGAATTGCAGAAGGCACATAGGGATTACTCTGGCTGTATGTCTGCATGTGTGTGTGTGTCTGTGGTCAAAATGTTAACCCTGAATATATTGCATGCTGTTTGAGTTCCGTAAGGGCTACGGTGATGTAACTTGGTGGAAAGGAGGGGGCAGGGTGACATGTTGGTGATCTCATGTGACCTTGTTGACCTCGTGACCTTTGGCCCCATTCACAAACTGCGACGGCAGATTTCACTCGCGGTCCAGGGACTGTGATGTATTTTTAAATAGTCTTTTGGTGACACTAGAAAAGTGTGAAATAATGGTCTTTGTGTGACATGAAATTTTTCAAAATGGGCAGTCCTGCATTTGTATAAGTGACACAATCTGTTCCATTCAGGCAAAGAAGGGATTTTGAAATTTAAAGCAATAACAGCACATTTTTTGAAGAGCGCCCCCAATTTTCCGGATAATTTGAGATTTTCGCACAGTTTCATTGGTAATTGATTAGTAAACAATACCTGTGAATGGTAGAGCTCAAAAATCTATATGTGTCGCAAAAGAAGTAGTTTTGTAATTAGAATAATTAATATTAGAGATCTCCGATAATCAAAAGCTGCTGGAAACATCCTTCAAAATTGTGCCGTGTGTGTCTACGCTCATCCATTAGTTGTTCCATGGGTTCAGGCATGTCAAGTTACAGGTCATTTTCATGGCACTATTTCATCATGGACGGACATAAATTTAACGTTTCCAGTTCTGCCATCAAATACACAAAATTGCTTCTTTTATGACAAGTACGCATTTGGAGCATTACCACGCACAGGTATATTTTACTAGACAATTACCAACACAACTATGCAAAAATCTCAAATTTGGAAAATTGAGGGTGCTCTTCAAAAAGGTGCTGTTATTGTTTTTACTTTAAGTCATCATTATTGCCCAGTTGCTCAATTGAATTGAATAATAAGGCTTCTATATTACTGAAACCCACACAGCTCAAACATACTTGGTTTATTAATCTAAAAACACATTCCAAAAACTAATCTGTTTTTAATTTTCATAACCAATTTATCAGTGAGACAAAGTTTTTTGAAAAATTGTTTTTCAATTAAAAAAAAACTGTTTTCTGAAAAAACTTTTTACAGAAAAACAATTTTTCCAATAAACTCAGTTTATCAATAAACATGTTTATCAGTCAATAAACTGTGTTTTTCACTTTGATAACTTAGTTGATCAAAAGGGTTTATCGAGTGAAAAATAATTTCTTGTGATAAACATTGTTTTTTTTATCAAAACACAGTTTATTGGCGATAAGAAGTGTTTTGGAATTATTGTACATCTAGCTTGCCATACCTGTATCCTTGCACAATTCTCACTTTAGGCGTGAGTGGATCAGATTGTGCGTGTGTGCAGAATACCCTGAAATAGGACAATTAAATACCAACAAAACAACCCCAGCTCTGGGAGCACCACTGTAAATAATGCTCCCACCCCGCAAGTCATAGACATTATTCATTAAAAGCATGACCCAGGTTCTGGGTAGATCAAGCAGATTGGGTTTTTGTCTGAGCAAGTTTAAGTTACACAATATGGATACATCAAAGTTACGGAAACACAATTTATTTCAGTGCTGATAGATGTACTGGTACCCAGGTTCTGGGTAGATCAAGCAGATTGGGTTTTTGTCTGAGCAAGTTTATGTTACACAATATGGATACATCAAAGTTACGGAAACACAATTTATTTCAGTGCTGATAGATGTACTGCTTGAGGAAGCCTTCACAGGGAGGTGAAGAGCTACGAGTAGATTTAACTAGACAGATTACATGTTGCAGATAGATTTGAAAAGCAGTATCTGCTTGATTGATCATCTGAAGGCCAATGGATAATAAAAGAGAAAGGTTTAAACAGCGAATGGGATATTAATCATCATAATGAGGTGTGTAGCGTAAGGACTTTTTAATTTCTTGTTCTTTTATTCTTAAATTATGTAGGTGTTCACTTGTGGAAAACATAAATTTCAGTACTTTAAGCACATATTTTCTTTGATTGTATGTTCATTTGCCTTCAATCTTGTTCTCAACAGATAATCAAATGAATAGTTGACTTGTTTGGTGAAAACAGGAAAACATTGAGGCAAATTAGAGGTTAATGGAAAGATGTAGTTTAGTTTGCAATAAAGGTGGACGTGAATTAAAAAAATCTAAAACCACTGGGAGTCAGTGACTGTACCAGACCTCTTTTTTTGGGGGGGAAAGTGAATGAAATTGGGGGAGGCAAAAGTGAAATTCCTGTGGGGGAAATATCTAAAAAATTGTGGAGTATTTTTAACGCACTTTTGGCCCCAAATCGCTGATTTTTTGTTTAAATTTTGTGATTTTTTGGTTAAAATGTTTGTGATTTTTGGCCCCAAAGTGCTGATTTTTGCAAAAAAGTCATTTTTTTTGGCCTGGGGGGGGTCAAGAAAAAATTGGAGGAAAAATTTCCCCCATGCCCCCCTGGCACCACCACTGCTGGGACTGAAAATGAATAGTCAATTGTAATCAGGGTTGTTTTTGGAATCTCATACCTCAAGCTAGCATTTCCGGAAAAGCAACTAAAAATCAGGTAGCACTCACTCACCCATAGCCAATTAACTTGGTAGGATGGTAGAGCATGATGTGATCTTGGCCATATCCTTTTTGATAGGCTATGAATACTAATGAGCTCATTTGCATAATTTACAATGTGATTAATCCCTCTGCCACCTCAGCCCAACAACTGATTAACTTCTAGCATGGTAGTGTGATAGAACATGACAGATTATGAATATTAATTACCTTGTTTGCATATTTTCTTATGAATGTTAATGTCCTTATTCACCAACCCTATTGTGGGGACTTCTTAATTACATACCACATAATTCTTTTGGTAAATGTGCAAAATGCTGAGTAGTCTGTCCCAAATAATGTTCAACAGTTACATTGCACCCAATTGATTTACACTTTTACTAAAATTTTAATTGCACAGTGCTCAGTACACCAATGGCATGTTTATGTAGCTGGATCCAAATTATCATACCTGTTGGTCTAAAAAAGTGAAGTGCAGTAGAAATTAGTGCTTGCTCTCAGAAGTCGGTTCAAGGAAAGCAGGGCAACCTTTTTTCAAAGATTTTCGAAAAGGTGTGATTGGAATTTGCATTAAAGGTGCAACAAGAGATTTTGGGGCATCCATTTATTGTGTCATATGTAGTGATTTCATATAGATAAGACTCCCAATAGATTTCTTACCTTGTATTTGGCTACAGAAAATTCCTTGAAAGTGAAAACAAAAGGCAATTTTCATTTACTTAATTTCAATATAAAACACAGGCTGAATTTAGTATTTGCTCTTATAGTAAATTAAAATTTCACAATTTTTGTACCAAAGAAATAATCTCAGCGTAATCCTTTCACATGGGGATATTTTTGATAAAAAGCTATACATTATTACTTTAAATTAAAACAAAAATGTTCACATTTTTAGGGACATCTTCATATTGAGTGAAATCTCTTGTTGCGGCACCTTTAAACTTAGACACAAATTATTCGGCATAATTACATTATCCCATTTGCACCTACCTATCATGTGCTTCATTCTGTTAATGGAATAATGTTGCATGATATAGCATAGGTGCAAGGGTATAATGTAATTGTATCAATTTTTCAAAGAAAAAAGCCCATTGTACTGCATTTTGGCCCAGAGATGGATATCTAACTTGCAAGAAGTATGAAAGTATGTTGTAAATAATGACCGTATTTCCAGGCTTCCTTTGTCCTATTAGCCCAATCTTCACAATGCATCAGTACCCTAAGAGAGACACATACACTAGAGCCTGCAAATCTAAAGGTTAAGCAATTACTAAAACCTACTTTGAAATTTAGCACAGTTCTAGATGCCATGAAGTTTACAGAATCATCTAAGAGAAAAAAAAAACAATTCTGAGGAGAATGCAATAACCTAGAAAAATTAAAGTCTTTGAACTCTGAAGCATTTTCTTGTTTTAGTCCCCGTAGAAACATACCATTGAACCTTGCATCTAAAGCTTATTTTCTGAAATATCCAAATATTTGCTACCCAACTCTATGCCATATTTTGCCCAAAGTTTTCTTCCATTTAAGTTTCCCCTGTTACATTTACCAGGTAATATTGGTGATCATTTTAAAATCAAACATGAAAATCAAAACCGCTTGTTACACTTTTGCTTCATATAATAAACACCAGCTTCATCACAATGATTTCCTTTAAGGTAGTTATTCTGTTCACCCTCCCTGGGCCTGTAGCCAGGATTTTTTTAAGGCTACGGATTTTGTCAATGTGGACCTTATCTCAAAATGTTAATGTTTTGAGTGGGGGGGGAGGGTAAAGAATGGACCTGTTGACCAAAATTTTGACCTATTTTTCAACCAAAATTGTGATCTATTTGCAACAAAGAACATTGAACACTGGTTTTTTTCGTGGTTGTTATACACTCGCAAGCAGCATTTTAGACCTCTTGACTTTTGGATTTGGGGACAGATGCGTATCTTGGGGGCTTTTGGGGCACACGCCCCCCGGGGGTTCATGCCAAAACATGCAAATTCAGACTATTTTCTGATATTAGCGGTCCTTCTCCCCCCCCCCCTCACTCAGGGGGCCCCCTCAAAAAGCCCGGTCTGATACACCGGTGAGATCCTCCATGCACCCCCCACTACAGGCCTGTCCTCCCCTCTACATTGCCCTGTAAGGGAACCATATCTTGTCTCTCAAATCAATCCTGCTCCCCGTCTCAAAAAATTACCCCCAAATCACATCATACAATTTCAAACCTCGTGACGAATAGCAATATCGGCAGCAGCCCTGCAAGATTGAGATGGTTATTGTAATCAAAAGTGCGAATGATATGAAATGGAGTGAATCAATCCATGCCGTAATTGCAGGATTACTATGCGAAGTTCTACAATGAAAAATTGATCAGTCCAATTTCAGCACAGACACCAGGGTCTCTGATTTCAGGTTGCAATTATGAAGCAAGCTGATAGTCATCCACAAGGCAAATATATCATATTATATAACGTATTGGACCCAACATGTGTTAGAGTATCAATTGCCGTTGGTTGGGCCCTTTTTGGCCAATTGTATTTGAATGTCAACATCAAACCAGTTTGAGTATGGGGGACCTTCTCCAGTATTTCTTGTATTACTTCCAATGCAGGAAATGTAATGGTGATCTTATTGAGAGTGACTTGAGTAGACAGTAACTTAATAAAATTGTCAGGCCTTAAATTTCAAATTCAAACTTGGGAGGGTACCCATTTTCTAAGCAATTTTATTTAGCACCATGGCACTAATATGCTAAAGATTCTGTCCAAAATGACACATTTCTAGGGTACTGAGGCAAAGCCATAAGAGTAACCAAGACAATTAGCCCACATTCAGTGCCTTTATTTCATTCAAACTCTGGTTCATGGCATGTTGAATCACCTTGTCTTAATTTTCATCCATTTCCCTAAAAGAAGTTATTGTACAATGTATGTATGCATTGATTGTTGTGATTTTTGGCCCCGGGGCTTTCGTATCCTGTTGGATGGATGGCTGTATAGGTGATGTATGTCTATATGTGATGTATCTATGTATGATGTGTCTGTATATGATGCGTCTCTGTATGTGATGTATGTCTGTATGTGATGTGTGTCTGTATGTGATGTATGTCTGTATGTGATGTGTGTCTGTATGTGATGTATGTCTGTATGTGATGTATGTCTGTATGTGATGTATGTCTGTGTGTCTGTATGTGATGTATGTCTGTATGTGATGTGTGTCTGTATGTGATGTATGTCTGTATATGATATATCTCTGTATGTGATGTATGTCTGTATATGATATATCTCTGTATGTGATGTATGTCTGTATGTGATGTATCACTGTGTCTTTATGTGATGTATCACTGTGTCTTTATGTGATGTGTGTCTGTATGTGAGGTATTGTGTGTGTGTTATATGTGTGTATGTGATCTATCATTAATCCACTGCATCAACAAAATGTAACCAGTCATAAACTCTAAACTTGGTACTGAGAATGGTTGACCATGATGACTTCTGGAGATGTAGTTTGTATCCAGATATCTGCATGTAATGAATACTAATAAAGCTTATTTGCATATTAACAAAAGAATATCACAGAAAGTAGTAACCCATGGATGTTAAACTTGGTAGGGTGTTAGAATATGACTTCTTGTGCTGTATAGTTCTGCTTCTAGATATTTGCATATAATGAATACTAATGAGCTATTTTGCATAACAAATAAAAGAATATGTGGGCCACTTTAATTACTGACCGTGTAATCCTTAATTTTTGTTTGTGATTTTTTATAGAAAAGAATAGTGTTCTGAATTCAGTTTTTATCAGCAATGCTACCAAATGGGTTAGAAATATTTTGATGAATTTTAAATTTGCCTTGTTGATTGTGAGAAGCGAAAATGAAAACCATATGAAAATACACAAAACATGTAATGTTGGCAATGTCATTTTGCCAGTTTGTACATTTTGAGAAATGGTCCCAAATTGGAAAATACAGATATAAACCATAACCTGGCACAAACATGTACTTTTCATTTAATTTTTTTTAGAATTTGATAAAAATACACAATAACAAGGTTTTGGAACTTTGCCATAATTTTGAGGGAATTGTGCAAAACTCCAGAAATGCCATTCTGTGCCATGAAACCTTACCCCCATAGCCAGGCAAAATTCACCAATTTAGATCCTAAAATGGAGACACTCTGCCCCAATAGTGAACAGGTACTTCAGAGGGCGTAGACACCTATGAAAGTTGAATGCTCTCATTCTTTATGCAAAGTCCAGTAAACTATATTGTGTGTATATGAGGAGAAATCGATCTTTGTTTATTTGGGTAATATTTATGACACTCATATTCTTACCTCAAATACCACATTGTTAATCACTTTCGAAATATGAGACTTTCCCCATACATTTTGTAATGATAGTTGGGATGTTGAGGTCCATAACACCCTGGTCATTCAACTAGTACAAGGGAGAAGAATGTTGTGCAGGAAACTTGCTGGATTTCAGTTATAATAGTGAGACACGGAACCCTCATTGGCTCGGTCACTCACTCATAGACTTAAGTAAAATGATGCGAAAGTGTGTGAAGTAATACGTTAGAAGTTATGAAGATGTCGTTCAAAATGTTTTTCATTGTACAAGTCTTGGTTATGCTTGAAATTGATCAGGAAATTAACGAGAGAATCCCAAAAGAAGCATATATATTGGGACGTAGGATATACCATGAGATTGTTTATCCAAAAAGGATCGATCACCATAATATCTTATTTTCTATAATTTTAATATTAAAACAATACTTAAAACAGTATAGTGAATTTGAATTATGTGGAGGATTGGCAGGTTTTAAAATTCCCTTTGAAGAAAAAAACAATAGTTACTAGATAGCAGGGACAAGAATACACGGACAAAAATGCCATGAATAGGTTATTACCCTAAATCTAATTTTAATAGCAAAGGAAAAATATAATCTTGTAAAGCCAGCCATGTTTTGGATTATAACATTATTAATTAATATTGTTTTTCACTCATGCATGGCAGACTCTGTAGCAATAGGTGTATACCTGTCTGTACCTGGGATTTGTGACATTTTGATAGATGCTCGCTGTCATTTCATAAACCACAAAATAAGCTTCGCTACTACTATTTTTACAGTGATGCCATCTGAAATCAGTGATTACGACCCATGGTTGAAATAACACCAACTTGCAAGTAATCCCTTCATTGATATGCTGTTGCACACCGGCATTATTCCATCGAGGAAAGCGTGTTGCAAATTTTCACATGGGTCGTGTGAAATGTAATTCTGTGCCTCTACTTATGTTCAATTCCCCAAGTCCCAATCTAATGTGGTTGTATTTCAAGAAAACACTTCAGAGATGACGATTTCTATCGTAGACATTTCTTGTTTGCGGAGAGACAGGCAGTGTCTTAAAAATCGTTTTGTTAATCCAGTGTAGAGAAAAAAATCAGCATGGGTGTTATCTGTGACAAATGTTTCTGCAACATTAGAAAGGAACAAATTATCCGGATTAGAATACTTGTTCTATTTACCAAATGATGCATCAAATATTCTGGCACTCTCTTAATTTTGTCAGTGTATCAGCAACTTGGTGTGAAGAATTTGAAAATAAATATGAATCACCCGCTTTAAATTTTAACAGTTTCAGTTTATGTAATGAATATACACTTTTACTTTGGTTTAAGCCTTGCAGTTCTTCTGATAGTTTTGTAGTACTGCAGCTCAAGTTATTCCAAGCTTTACCAATTGCCCTAACATAAAAAGTATTTGAGTGGTGAAAATTATACTTGTAAATAAAGTACATTCTGAGAGTTGGATCAAAACAAGAAATCAATTTAGGGCAACTGGAAAATTAACTATCAATTGGTCTGGTCCCCTCAGGTTAGTTCCCTCATTGGTTTCATATTTAGAACTAGTTCCTGACGAGGCATAACCGTATTCCAAATGAAACGACAATGAGAGATGGGAAGTGCGCACTTCTCACTGTGTTTGTTCAGTGTATTCCCAACCCCCCGTCTGCACCTCCCTCTTCTCCACCTCAACAGCTTGGATCCTATCATTCAATTATCGCAGGCTCACTTCAGCTCTCCCTAGCTCTTTGTTCTGATCCCGGTTTTTTTAACCGGTAGCGTGCAGCCAGCGCACACAGACGGATATCTGCTGAAATGCGCCGACTAAATATTTCAGCTATTGATGTATTGTAATGAATCGTAGGGAGCCCGTAACAAATCTTGCATTGCATTTAATAATTTGAGCTAGTTAAAAATTGAGGCCACCTTCTTTGATTGATCTTGTGCAGACGGATTATTTATGTTGTAGTCTAGCGGGTTTTATCTAGGCTAGCCGGCATTGTGCCGTAGAAGTATGAATCGTTATAAAGTGGATGAATCGTTATAGAGTACATTGCATTCAATAGATTAGGAGTGGGGTTAGAAGTAGGGTGAAGATCAGCCTTAAGGTTAGGAGTTGGAATAATTTGTTTCCATAGGGGGTAGCATGACAGTCCAATTATATGAGATGTTTCATTCCTATTCCTCCGAGTAAGTTGTTTATTCAGATGCGGTCAAATGAGGGTAAGACAATTTTTCAGTGGTTAGGAGTATGCCTTGCAAACTTGCGTTTGTCATAAGGAATTGGATCTTCAATCACTCTGGAGATAGGAATATTACATCAGTTAGTTGTGATGATGGTAGAATCCCAGCGGGTCAGTTGTTCGGTGTGATGGTCAGGGCACATTCTGTGAGGCGTGTAGGGGGCCTTGTGTTGTTGAAATCTTAAACTGACCTAGTTCATTATATAAGAATCTTGTGTTATTATGAATAATATGCTTGGTTGGAAATGTGCTCCGCTGTGCCTAATTGAACTGCATTAAGTGTGCATAGCAGGGCATAATATTGAGAGTATGGGCCAAGAAAGTGTGAGTGGGGGCATAAGTACCCTGGGGCCATTCGGGGTTGTAAGTAGCAATGGATTTTTGTACATTTCTTTTCTTGGAAATACTATTTCTCAGAGAGTACACAAAAAGAATTGTTACATTGTTAGATTTGTTAGATAGTAAATGATCTGTGCTTTAATATTTTCACTTAAACCTTGATGTTTATTCATTCATTTACATTTGTACAGCTGGATTTAAGACCTAAAGTATCGCTTAATTTTTTAAGATTTTTTTTCTGCAGAAGAAAAACAGAAAATGTTTCCCTCACAAAATATTTTATCCAAATGAGGCCAAAACAAACAAATTTTTTTTGTTTTTCCTTCACTACTAATTTTGGAATAGGGTCAGTCGGGGACATTTTTTTTTTTAAAATTAATAATATTAACTTTAAAATGTTTTAATTAATATATTTTATTACGGCTAAGATGGAAACTTAGTTTAAATAAGGGTTAAATTGTTGCAATTTAATATTTTTACTTTCTTATTGGTTTTAACACATTTGACATTTAAGAAACTGATTTTTTTTAATGCTTTCTGGTGCTAGTTATAATCATTAAATGTGAAACAATTTTGAAAAAAAATTGTGAATTTTAAAAATTTAATTTTGATATTTTGTACAGTAAAAAGTTTTTTCAATTTTCAAAAACGGGGTCAGTCAGTAGAGAAAAGCACAGCCTATTTATTGCCTTGTCAGATCTGTGTGTTAGGACTCAAAACAAATTCAAAGACTTTTCTTCTCAAGCAGATGTATAGAGTAAGCCCCAAATCTCTTACAATCAGACCACTTGAGAGAAACAGGCATGCAAAACTTGTCTCATCTGTGCATTGCCATGGGAAGCATTCAGAGTAGAAACACCGAAGACAGCTAGCCTACGGGTAGACATTACCGTTGACAGGTGACTGTAGTCAGCTGAATGTTGCCTACGACTGAGAGAAAACAATGTTTGCTCAGATCCCTGGACATTACACCGATACACCTGCTTTGTGTATTGATTAGTCAAATCATTATCATCGCTGCCATATTAATGTGTTTGCATTGCTCCATGCTGTAGGAACATGGGAGGCACAGACCGCGACCAGGAAGATAATATCAACTATATCGATCATATAATAAAAGTTGATGGAGCCGAACAAATTGTAACAAACTTAAGTGCATATCCCTTCGTTCTTTACCTGTAGGTATGAAAGTAGGTAACAGATGCAAGTCTTTAAGTTTGTCTGGAGAAGCTGCTGTTAGCTAAATGACAAGGTGACTACAATAAATTATGCACAGTACAGAATTCTGACACCTTTTAGATCTGGCCAAAGGTATTAATTAGAACATGCCAGCTGTTTGCAAACGAGATGCTTAATCCCTTAGTTCTGAGTTAAGGTTAATCATTTTAGATAGTCTTCTATAGTATGGCCTGCAAAAATTTTTCTCAGAAAGTACTAGTTCACTGGGTATCAGCCCAATGCCCAGTTTCTAAAAGCCAAAAACATCATTTTTTGGTTCATTTAAGATCCACCGGATACTTGAGTAAAAGCTCAGCTCCCATTTGGAACAGTGAAAACAGCGAATTGACCATTTTTAAAATTATCCAAGGTATTTGAAGAGGAGAGGGAGAGCAAATTCACTGGACGTCAAAACTCGTCTTCTTGTTAATCCATGCACATTACCAACTCACGACAATGCACACAATCAGCACGTCGTTAAAGGAAAGATGTGTTGGTGCATGTGGACTGTGAATCATATGCTATCACTTTGGGAATGCACGGTCAATTTTTGACTCGGAAGTTTGCCATGTTAAGGCCCCCTGAGCACTAATTGTCATTCGTATAGCATTTCCGATGAGCTATTAACACCAAACATTCATTTCAAATATAAAGCTCTTGTCCTCTTCATCGCTGCAACCATTTTTACCTTCTTTATGATTGGCTCAACAAAATCACATGTTCCTTAATAGACCGGTTGTACTCGGACAGTTGAGAAAAAATTCTTAGATTTTGACCACCGCTTATGTTCCTGGAGCATAAGTTGTGACAATCATTCCAGAGCAAAGCTATTCATTATTTTGAGTGCTGATCACAATAGCAGTACCGATTTATTCCATAAAGGTTATCGAGGATTTGAATTGTAATTCCGGCACAGCAATCTTCGCTGGTCTAGTGGTTATATAACTGACCTCAAGATACATTGGTCTGGGGTTCGAATCTCACCCCTGCTTCTTTTAAAATATATAAAATTTTCATTATTTTTTCAGGTTAGAGGAAAAAGTTCTAAATAAAAAAAAATTTTTTTTTTTTTTTTTTTTTGTATTTGCAGAAGAGAGCAAATTCACTGGACGTCACACTCGTCTTCTTGTTCAATCCATGCTATTCCAACTCACGAAATGCACACATATCAGCACGTCGTAAAGGAAAGATGTGTTGTGTGACATCATATGCTAATCACTTTTGGTGAATGCCTTGTGAATTTTAAAATGCACGGTCAATTTTTGACTCGGAAGTTTGCCATGTTAAGGCCCCCTGAGCACTACTTGTCATTCGTATAGCATTTCCGATGAGCTATTAACACCAAACATTCATTTCAAATATAAAGCTCTTGTCCTCTTCATCGCTGCAACCATTTTTACCTTGTTTATGATTGGCTCAACAAAATCACATGTTCCTTAATAGACCGGTTGTACTCGGACAGTTGAGAAAAAATTCTTAGATTTTGACCACCGCTTATGTTCCTGGAGCATAAGTTGTGACAATCATTCCAGAGCAAAGCTATTCATTATTTTGAGTGCTGATCACAATAGCAGTACCGATTTATTCCATAAAGGTTATCGAGGATTTGAATTGTAATTCCGGCACAGCAATCTTCGCTGGTCTAGTGGTTATATAACTGACCTCAAGATACATTGGTCTGGGGTTCGAATCTCACCCCTGCTTCTTTTAAAATATATAAAATTTTCATTATTTTTTCAGGTTAGAGGAAAAAGTTCTAAATAAAAAAAAATTTTTTTTTTTTTTTTTTTTTGTATTTGCAGAAGAGAGCAAATTCACTGGACGTCACACTCGTCTTCTTGTTCAATCCATGCTATTCCAACTCACGAAATGCACACATATCAGCACGTCGTAAAGGAAAGATGTGTTGTGTGACATCATATGCTAATCACTTTTGGTGAATGCCTTGTGAATTTTAAAATGCACGGTCAATTTTTGACTCGGAAGTTTGCCATGTTAAGGCCCCCTGAGCACTACTTGTCATTCGTATAGCATTTCCGATGAGCTATTAACACCAAACATTCATTTCAAATATAAAGCTCTTGTCCTCTTCATCGCTGCAACCATTTTTACCTTGTTTATGATTGGCTCAACAAAATCACATGTTCCTTAATAGACCGGTTGTACTCGGACAGTTGAGAAAAAATTCTTAGATTTTGACCACCGCTTATGTTCCTGGAGCATAAGTTGTGACAATCATTCCAGAGCAAAGCTATTCATTATTTTGAGTGCTGATCACAGAGTTGAGTTGAGTTAAATCTTTATTAATGTCACACTCACATAAAAAAAGTGACCAGCCAATTCTGGCTTACGAGTGACAATACATTTGTTTAAAAATACATCTACATGTACATATTAAAAAAAGTTTACACATAGACATCAAACAATATCATAACTATTCAAATACATAAAAAGATATTTAAAATCACAATAGCAGTACCGATTTATTCCATAAAGGTTATCGAGGATTTGAATTGTAATTCCGGCACAGCAATCTTCGCTGGTCTAGTGGTTATATAACTGACCTCAAGATACATTGGTCTGGGGTTCGAATCTCACCCCTGCTTCTTTTAAAATATATAAAATTTTCATTATTTTTTCAGGTTAGAGGAAAAAGTTCTAAATAAAAAAAAAGAGCAGAAAAAACAATAGCTGCCCTTTGAGTTTAGTGAGGGAGACCTGCTCCTGGGGCATGGTTGGTGGTCAAAAACTACTGCGTGCAAGAGAAAATACAGCAAGAGGATTTGCATCCAAAATGGCGTGAACCTTGAAAGACCGGCTTATAAGTGTTTTAGGTCAAGTGATGTTTGTAAACACACAGCACAATTCAAATGCATTTGGAATAAATGTTTGTGCTGTTTGCATGATGCAGTGCACTCCAATACTAGTGATGTATGTCCTGCAGGAAAATCAAAATAAAAGTTAACCAAAATTCAACTTGATTTTGCTGGGGGTGTAAAATATATCAGCAGTACTGTATGTTCAAACTCCTATCATATGATAAATTGTTTGAAGTGTGAATACGCTCTGTGTATACAAGTACGATACTGAGTTTCATTACAAGATAACTTTTTTTTTTTTTTTTTTTTTTGTGGTTATATAACTGACCTCAAGATACATTGGTCTGGGGTTCGAATCTCACCCCTGCTTCTTTTAAAATATATAAAATTTTCATTATTTTTTCAGGTTAGAGGAAAAAGTTCTAAATAAAAAAAAAGAGCAGAAAAAACAATAGCTGCCCTTTGAGTTTAGTGAGGGAGACCTGCTCCTGGGGCATGGTTGGTGGTCAAAAACTACTGCGTGCAAGAGAAAATACAGCAAGAGGATTTGCATCCAAAATGGCGTGAACCTTGAAAGACCGGCTTATAAGTGTTTTAGGTCAAGTGATGTTTGTAAACACACAGCACAATTCAAATGCATTTGGAATAAATGTTTGTGCTGTTTGCATGATGCAGTGCACTCCAATACTAGTGATGTATGTCCAGCAGGAAAATCAAAATAAAAGTTAACCAAAATTCAACTTGATTTTGCTGGGGGTGTAAAATATATCAGCAGTACTGTATGTTCAAACTCCTATCATATGATAAATTGTTTGAAGTGTGAATACGCTCTGTGTATACAAGTACGATACTGAGTTTCATTACAAGATAACTTCCAGCAATATTTGCTGCAAACACACATGTTCCTGATGTAGAATACTTGCCCGCAGGCATATTTGGCAGTGAATATAGTATAAAATATAAGTGGTCCAGCCAGTCCGGGAGTGTTTGGTTCTGCAAAAAAAAAGTCATCACGTCGGCATATAGTGAATGCAGGTAGACTCTTCGGCAGGCTGCGACATGCTTGACCACTTCCCCGATCTCCTAATTGAGTTTTAATTGATGAGATGACATGCTCTAACTTGTGTTGTGACTTTGTTAGGTGCCGTGGATGAACAGGGGACTGGGAGGGGAGAACGTGTGTGTACTGTCAGTGTCATGATGCTATTGTGTTTTTTAGAGGATTGTCAATTAAGAAGATAAATCTGCTTGGCAAGAACGTAAAAGATAAAGACAGATGTTGTACTTTGGAGATTAACAATCTATGTGTAGAGTAGAATAGAATGCCAGATCACATCAGCTAATCATGGAGATGGAATGAAATAATTGATACCAGGTAGCGTCTTAGACGGTTAAAGGGGGATGGTCCGATTTAAGTATATAAAGTTTTCATCTTGATAGAATGGCCTTCACCCAAAAACCCCATCTGTAAAGTTTCTCGCCGATATTTCAATCCGTTTTGATGTGACAGCTAGAAACGTGATTTTGTGAGCCCATAGAGTACTGTGTAAAATTAATATTGGTCGACCAAAAAGGAGTACATTTTCGCTCGTAACTTCCAAACCAAACATCCTCTATCCCTAAGATTTTACAGGGTGGGTAACTGAGAAAAATAGTAGCTTTCTTCTGATACCAACATTTCGACCACTTCGGTAAAAATCTGGGGTTCTGGGGACGAGGCTATTAGCGATCGGGCCATGGACCTTTAAGACTTGGAAGCCCAAAGAGGCAGGAAAAAGTGTGATGAGGAGGTACTTGAAAGGTTTCTCATGTTCTCTTGGTTGAAAACTAAATAGCAAAGCCGTTGTTAGTAAGGCATTGTGAGCAACCGCCAGCCATTTCCTATTTGTTTTATTTGAAATGATTTAGAGGTACAAGTCCTCACTGGTATACCCATCAGTGATTAACCACTCTACAGGAGCATTCCCTTGAAATGTATGTGATGGTTTGGGGGAAGTTATGGGGGTTTCACCTAACTCTTTGAAAATGATTTGTGTTGAGTGTGTACAGGTGAAACAGTGTACCAATGCCATGCATAGACAATTTTTAGCTCAGCATACTTGTAAATAAAGTACATTCTGAGAGTTGGATCAAAACAATAAATCAATTTAGAGGGCAACTGGAAAATTAACTAACATCAATTGGTCTGGTCCCCTCAGGTTAGTTCCCTCATTGGTTTCATATTTAGACTAGTTCCTGGACGAGGCATACCGTATTCCAAATGACGACAATGAGAGATGGAGTGCGCACTTCCTCACAGGTGTTTTGTTCATGTATTCCCAACTCCCCGTCTGCACGACCTCCCTCTTCTCCACCTCACCAGCTTGGATCCTATCATTCAATTATCGCAGGCTCACTTCAGCTCTCCCTAGCTTCTTTGTTCTGATGCCCCGGTTTTTTAACCGTAGCGTGCAAGCAGCGCACACACGGATATCTGCTGAAATGCCGCAGACTAAAATATTTCAAGCTAATTTATTGCTGTATGTAATAAATCGTAGGGAGCCCGTAAAATCTTGCATTGCATTTAATAATTTGAGCTAGTTAAAAATTGAGGCCACCTTCTTTGATTGATCTTGTGCAGACGGATTATTTATGTTGTAGTCTAGCGTGTTTTATCTAGCTAGCCGCATTGTGCCGTAGAAGTGGATGAATCGTTATAAAGTGGATGAATCGTTATAGAGTACAATTGCGTTCAATAGATTAGGAGTGGGGTTCGAAGTAGGGTGAAAGATCAGCCTAAGTTGGGAGTTGGGAATAATTTGTTTCCATAGGGGTAGCATGCAGTCCAATTATGAGATGTTTTCTTCCCTATTCCTCCGAGTAATTGTTTATTTATTCAGATTGCGGTCAGAAAAATGAGGGTAAGACAATTTTTCAGTGGTTAGGAGTATGCCTTGCAAACTTGCGTTTGTCATAAGGAATTGGATCTTCAATCACTCTGGAGAGAGGAATATTACATCAGTTAATTTGTGTATGTAGAAATCCCATCGGGTCGTTGTTCGGTGGTGATGGTCAGGGGCCCATTCTGTGAGGCATGTAGGGGCCTTGGTTTTTTGAAATCTTAAAACTTACCTAGTTCATTATATAAGAATCTTGTGTTATTAGGAATAATTGGCTTGGTTGGAAAGGTGCTCCGCTGTGGCCAATTGAAACTGCATTAAGTTTGCATAGCAAGGCATAATATTGAGAGTATGTGGGCCAAGAAAGTGTGAGTGGGGGCATAAGTACCCTGGGGCCATTCGGGGTGGTAGTAGCAATGGATTTTTTGGTACACTTCTTTCTTGAAATACATTTCTCAGAGAGTACACAAAAAGAATTGTTTACAAACCATTGTTAGATTTGTCGATGTAAATGATCTGTGCTTAATAGTTTCACTTAAACCTTGTGTTTATTCATCTCATTTACATTGTCCAGGCTGGATTTAAGACCCAAAGATCGCTTAATTTTTAAGATTTTTTTTCTGCAAAAAAAACAGAAAATGTTTCCCTCCACCAAAAAAATTTTTATCCAATGAGGCCAAAACAAACAAAATTTTTTTGTTTTTCCTTTATACATTTCGAATAGGTCAGTCGGTAGGGGAAATTTTTTTTTAAATTAATAATATTAACTTTAAACTGTTTTAATAATAATTTTATTACGCCAAGATGGAAACTTAGTTTAATAAATGGTTCAATTGTGTGCATTTAATATTTTACTTTATTATTGGTTTAACCAATTTAGACATTTTAAGAAACTGGTTTTTTTATGCTGTTCTGGTGCTATTTATATCATTAAATGGTGAAAATTTTGAAAAAAAATTGTGAATTTTAAAAATTTAATTTTGGATATTGTGTTTGTACAGTAAAAGTGGTTTTCCCAATTGTCAAAAACGGGGCAGTCATAGAGGATAACACAGCTATTTTTTGCCTTTGTCAATCTGTGTGTTAGGACTCAAAACAAATTCAAAGACTTTTCTTCTTCTCAGCATATGTATAGAGTTTAAGCCCCAAATCTCTTACAATCAGACCACTTGAGAGAAACGGGCATGCAAAACTTGTTTCCATCGGTGCATTCCATTGGAAGCATCAGACTAGAAACAACCGAGACTAGCTAGCCTACGGGTAGACATTACCGTTGACAGGTGACTGTAGTCAGCTGAATGGTTGCCTACGACGGCCGAGAAAACAATGTTTGCTCAGATCCCTGGACATTACACGGATACACCTTCTTTGTGATTGATTATTCAAAATCATCATCGCTGCCATTTATGTGTTTGCATTGCTCCATGCTGTGACATGGGAGGCACCGAAAAACCGCGACCAGGCAGATAATATCAACATATCGATCATATAATAAAATTGATGGAGCCGACAAATTGTAACCAACTTAAGTGCATATCCCCTTCGTTCTTTACCCTGTAGGTATGAAATTAGGACCAGATGCAGTCTGTAACGTTTGTCTGGAGAAGCTGCTGTTAGCTAAATGAACAAGGTGGACTACAATGAAATTATGGCACAGTACAGAATTCTGACAGCCTTTTAGATCTGGCCAAAGGTATTAATTAGAACATGCCACTTGTTTGCAAACGATGCTAAGTCCCCTTTTTCTGAGTTCAAGTTTAATCATTTTAAAAGATATCTTTCTATAGTAATGCCTGCAAAAATTTTCTCAGAAAGTACTCATAGTTCACTGGGTATAAGCCCATTCCATTATCCGCCCACATCATATTTTGGGTCAATTTAAGTTAAGATCCACATTGATACTTGAGTAAAAGCTCAGCTCCCATTTTGACTTGAAAACAGCGAATTGACCATTTTTCAACTTCTCTCCCATGTATTTTGCAGAAGAGAAGCAAATAATTCACTGGACGTCACACACGGTCTTCTTTGTCACTCCATGCTTTCTCAACTCACGAAATGCACACATATCAGCAACGTCGTAAAGGAAAGATGTGTTTTGTGTGACATCATATGCTAATCACTTTTGGTGAATGCCTTGTTGGAAATTTTAAAATGCACGGTCAATTTTTGACTCGGAAGTTTGCCATGTTAAGGCCCCCTGAGCATACTTGTCATTCGTATAGCAGTTCCGCGAGCCTACTTAACACCAAACATTCATTTCAAATATAAAGCTCTTGTCCTCTTCCATCGCTGTCGCTGCAAACCATTTTTTACCTTCTTTATGATTGGCTCAAACCAATCACATGTTCCTGTCAGGGCATGTGAACCCTAGTCTTTTGTTTTTACACTAATTTCTTATTTTTGCACCATTTTAACATCACATGTGTTCGACAATTCGTTTACCAAACAAGGTATCCAATGCAAACAATCCTGAGTTGTATTTTTTTGCCAATTTAAATTAAGAAACAGCTATTTGACCATTTAAAATCACCAAAAACCACATGGTTCATAACGGCGGAATTACGCACATTACAAACGCCGTCCGGCGCAAGGCGCACCATCACGTCGCGTGGTGAATTTTTGATGCGAATAAGCGTGCTGCGTGTTTTAATGTACTTTGCGCGAACGCATCTTGGAAAAACGAAAAATAATATTTTGAAAATGTAAACAAAGCGTCTCATTGAGCACCAATGAATTTCAATTTCTCTTGCTGATTTTGGAGTTGAAGACAAAAGGTTGATTCAATATGCATAAGATCTAGTTTCATACTTGCACCAACATACTCATTTGACGGTAAAAGGTAAAGTTATTTAAGAAAGAGACAGCTTGAAAATGGCGTGAAAAGTCACTTTTTTACTAAACACAGAAAAAATTTTCGCAATGTTTCAAATTCGCAAAATTTGGCAATTTTTCAGACACATAACTCCAAAAATACCGAAGTAAAAGGTAAGGTTTAACTTTCTACGATAGCAGTCGTTCTTCTCTAGGGAGACGGTTTTCCTCAATTTTTCATTTTCCGGTTTCTAACTAAAGATATCTCCCATATATACTCAAATTTTTGGAAAAGAAAGGTAAAAATCACACTTTTTTGACATGTTCCTTATATTTCGAAAAGTAAAGCTCTATGTTTAAAAAATGAAAAAAACCGTCCTAGACAATTTGTCTTGTCGCTAAAAATAACATAGAAATCATAAAATCAAAAATGTATTTTGTTATGCGTCTGAAATTTGGGGCAAAATCATGTTTTTTGTTAGTATTTTTCTCAAAATACGGCAAGTTTTTACATTAATCTGATGTCCATCATCGGGTTCATCGTCACATTTTCTTCTAGAAATGTATCTGTTACATACAATAATCAAATCTTTGCAATTACAAACCCAAAATAGATACTAGTAAACTCAAGGTTGACACTGTCCTTAATAGACCGGTTGTACTCGGACAGTTTAGAAAAAATTCTTAGATTTTGGACCACCGCTATGTTCCTGGAAGCATACGTTGTTGACAATCAGTCCAGAGCAAAGCTATTCATTAGTTGTGGCTGATTGAGTTGAGTTGAGTTAAACTCTTTAAAATTATGTCACACTCACAAAAAAAAGTGGACCAAGCCAATTCTGGCTTACGAGTGACAATACATTGTTTAAAAATACATCTACAGTACATATTAAAAAAAGTTTACACATAGACATCAAACAATATCATAACTATTCAAATACACATACATAAAAAGATAATTTAAAAAATCACAATCAGCATACCGATTATTCCATAAGGTTAGCGAGGATTGAATGTAATTCCACGCACAGCAATCTTCGCTGGTCTACGTGGTTATTAACTGACCTCAGATACTTGGTCTTGGGTTCGAATCGTCACCCCTGCTTCTTTAAAATATATAAATTTTCATTATGTTTTGTGTTTCAGGTTAGAGGAAAAGTTTCTAATACAAAAAAAGAGCATAAAAAACTAGACCTTGGACAGATCTAATTTACAAGACGGTCGTATTTGGGAATGGATGGTGAGCCCCTTAAGAACCCCTTGAGGTGCCTTGACCTTTGACCCTGCAACCAATATGTTCACAAATTTCATTGAATGTATTTTTTATTACGTGTTTAACAACTTTACAGGATCAATATTATGGACTTCATTGTCACTCATCAAGCATGTCATGGATTTGACCTTGCACTCTATAACGTACCCCTGTCACGAATAGGGTCACTTTAATTTTTCTGTATTTTTTTTTTTACGATATCCCGATTATTATTCCTGTCAAATTTTCAGTTCAATCGGATCTTGTTGTACATCTTAACCTTTGACCTTGAACTTTGGACCTTTGGGGTCGAGATATCAATCAAGACCTCTTCTACTATTAATGTTACATCACTGTTAACTAATAACGGGCTTTATCTATATCTGTCCTCTATAGGCCGAGATAAATCAATTTGTCTTATTGTAAACATTTTTTGGCAAAATTGACCTTTTGACCCCCTTAAGTCCTTTGATCCAGGTATAAAAAAAAACTTCGTGTATACAACAAAATGCCTGTGTTTCCAATGCAAATAAAAAATTCTTTTAATTTTATTATCTTATTTTATTATTAAAATTCTTTGAAATTATTTACCTTAAAACCGCGGAATGACCTTAATGACCTTTGACCTCCAAAATCAAAATACTTGCTACACCAGGTAACATGAAGGCATATCTGCAAGTTAAATCACTGTCCTATGTTTGGGTTTTGGAGATAAAAATTTTTGAATATTTCGAAAAATTTTGGTTTTTGACGGACGTTCCCCTTAAGGACTTTGACTCCCCATTCCGAGCAGCAAGCGTTTGTGAAGGGTCCTTAAGCTGCTTATATGTTTTGAGTCAAACGTGACCATGCAATGCTGCATAAGCAGATAGCTATTTTTGAAGAGTTTTTGACAATTTTTTTCACATTAATGACCGGAGTGCCCCCCTAAGACCCCAATTGACCTCTCGCACCTAACTTTTTTGTGAATGGTCTCAAGCAAATATGCTCCACCTGCATGATCACGTTAACATGCAATGTAAACTGTAGGGGGAGAATACATTTTTAAAAAAATCACACTTTTTTTGAGAACCCCTGTGACCCCTAATGACCCGATTGGGTCAAAGTCATATGTCACGAATGGAATGACTCAGCGGTCATTTGATGCAAAGTCTTGTCAGAATAACGTCCAACCATGACTGAGCTAGAAGCATTGTTGCAGTGTTGGAAAGAAGAGAAATAAGAACCCACAAAAAGAACAAGACGGCTGACGCCTCTTGTAAAAGACAGAAAGAACCCATCAAAACAGAACAGGCGGCCCTGAAGGCGTCTTGTAACTAGAAGACCTGGGGACAGATCTAATTTACATGACGGCCGTATTGGAATGGATGGTGCTCCCCTTAAGGACCCCGTGAGGTGACTTGAACTTTAACCCCTTAACTTTCAATCACCAATATGTCATTAAATGTCATTAAATGTATTTTTAAACGTCTTAACAACTTTACAATGATTCAATATTATTGAGTTTCAACTCAATCCAAGCCCAAAAATGTCAGGGAATTGAACCTTTTCATCACCCCTATAACGTGACCCATAGGTCACGGATGGGGTCAAACTGTACTTGTTCTGTTCTTTATGATGCCACAACACGATTTATCCCTGACAAATTTTCAGCTCAATTGGGGGGAGCTTGTTTGTAGAATTTTTGACTTTGTTACGTGAACGTTGACTTTGGGGGTCGAGACTATCATAGACCTCTCCTACCATTAATTTTACTCACTCAACTGCAGCAATAAAGGTCTTTATCTGTCTTCTATAGGCTGAATTAACCAATTTGGTCTTTTTTTAACATTTTGTTACAAATTGACCCTTTTGACCCCTTAATGACCTTTGATCCTGGTATAAAAAACCTCGTGTACATAACAAACTGCATTGTTCCAATGCAAATAAAAAAAAATCTACTATGCTTGGTTCTGGAGATAAAAATTCTTGAAACTAATTGACTCTTAAAAACCGGAATGACCTTAAATGAACCTTTGACCTCCAAAATAAAATACCTTGCATACACCAGGTAACATGTAATGTATTCTGAAAGTTTGAGTCCTGTACTATGGTTTGGGTTTTGAGATAAAAATTTTTGAATATTTTTGGAATTTTTTTGGTTTTTTGAACTCGGAAGTTTCCCCTTAATGACCTTTGACCGCCAATGCCCGAACACAACGTTTGTGAAGAGTCTTAATCTGCTTCATATATATGAGACACGTGACGCATGCACGTTGCATATAGCAATAGCTATTTTTGAAGACTTTTTGAAGATTTTCCATAAAGACCGGAAAAAAAAAAAAGGTGCCCCTTAATTACCGCAGATTGACCTCTCAACCCATTAACTCTTGTGAGGGACTCAAGCTACTTCATATGCATGAGTCACGTACGTGCACTGTATCTGTAGGCCCTGAAACGTTTTAAATAACAATAACGACTTTTGACCCCTGGTGACCCCTAAGACCCTACTGGGGTCAACGTCATGTGACATAAATGGGATGCCTCAGCGTTCATTCGTGGTAGTCTGGTCCGAATACGTCAACCCATGACTGAGCTAGACGCAATAATTGGACTTGTTGACAGAAGAAGAAAGAACTAGATCTGGAGACAGGTCTGAGCACATTCGAGGTAGTTACATTTGACGCCTAAATGACCTTTGATCTCGAAAATAGTTTAGACATATTTCAATATAAGGATTCTTTCAAATGTCAGCTCAATCGGAACATTTTAAAATTGACCTTTGACCTCTTAATGACCTTGACCTCTTAATGACCTTTGACCCTCAAAATTTTTCACATGTTAGAATATCATCAGGATCATTCCAGTCAATTCAGCTAATCGGAGCAGTTTCCAAATTTGACCTTTAAACTATTGACCTTTGACCTCGAAAATATTTTTCAACATGTTAAGATGTCATCAGGATCATGTCAGTCAAATTTCAGCTTAATCGGAGCAAGTAGAGTTGAAAATTTGACCTTTGACTTATTGACCTTTGACCATCGAAATATTTTCAAGCATGTTTAGAAGGTCATAAGGATTCATTTCAGTAAATTTTCAGCTCAACGGAGCATTTTTGAAAATTTGACCTTTGACCCCACCCCTGATGACCTCCATTTACCTTATATTGAATTATAACATCATCTGTGCAGGTAGCATCAATCTACCACCTTGCTATTGGTAGATATGATTTTTTGAAGATATGTTAAACTCAGTCCGGAAATCCCCTTTAATGGCATTTGATCGTCTGCTGGCCATACTTTATGAAGGGTCCCTAGCTGCTTCATATGCATTAATCACGTGACCATGCAACCATAATCTGTCCGTAGGAGGAGTGCATAGTTTGGTGCATCAAGTTTTTGGGGCTCCTGTGACCTTTACGTGACCTTTTCACCCCAAACATGTCCGGGTCAAATATGCGGGAGTGGTCATTGATGTTTGTGATCAAGTCCTGTCAACATTGATGACAGTTATGTGGCAGAACGAGCAAATTAAAGTTTGACTGGAAGTTGACAGAAAGAAGAACGAAACCTTACAGAAACAAAGCACAGTCTAGCCTCCGACTGTGCAATAAAGAAAGAACGCATCAGAAACAGAACTAGATCTGTTTACAGATCTGACCACAGTCGAGAGTACTCAACCATGAACTTGTAGAAAGTGATTTTTAGTGAAAATCAGGTCTTGGACTCCTTTGAACCCAAATGACCTTTGATCAAAATTTCATTAAGTAACTTTTGTAGGGGATGCAAATTACACCACATACATGAGACACGTGATCGAATTATGTAATCTGTAAAAGTGTAACGTAATTGAAGTATTTTGACCTTTGATCCCTAAACCATGGGTCAATGGTGATGGGGTCATGATTGACTTTTATTGACCTCATCAAGTACTACAGGATGGACTAAAAAGATTTTCTCTTTTGACTTGTTTTAAATTTTAAACCCACAATAAAGGAATTGACCTTAGTGCCGCCCAGAGACTTTGATTAAAAATTCATTAAGTAACATTTGTAGGGGAGGGGGTGTCAAACAAGCACCACATACATGAGTCACGAGATCATACTATGTAATCTGTAGAAGAAGTAGTGATTTGAGTGTAACGTAATTTTTGAAGTTTTTGACCTTTGAACCACTAAACCATGGTCAGGTGATGGGGTCATTATTGAGACTTTTAATTGACCTCTCAAGTCATCAAGTACTACAGTATGGGATAAAAGATTTTCTATTGACTTGTTTTAAATTTACAGCACAGGGTAAGGGTCATGACCTTATGACCCTAGATGACCTTTGATCAAAATTTCATTAAGTACCTTCTGTGGGGAATGGTCAAATCTGCACCGCCCCATCATAGTCCCACGTGATCAACTATGTAATCTGTAAAAGAATAGTGATTTGAGTGTAACGTAATTTGAAGTATTTTGACCTTTACCCCTAAACCATAGGTCAAGTGATGGGGTCATGATTGACTTTTAATTGACCTCTCTCATGGCAAGTACTACAGGATGGGATAAAAGATTTTCTATTTGACCTTGTTTTAAATTTACACAAACACATTAAAGGTCATTGACCTTAATGACCCAGATGACCTAGTGATCAAAATTCTTAAGTAACTTTTGTGGGGGATGTCAATTTTGCACCACATATATGAGTCACGTGATCATATTATGTAATCTGTAAAAGGCTTAAGTAGAAATTTGAAGTGTAACGTAATTTTGAGTATTTTGACCTCTGACCCTAAATCATGTGTCATATGACGAAGTCATAATTGACTTTTTTGGTAGTGTTGACTCAGCTACAAGAAATACACATTATTTTGGAGATTTGAGCTAATTCTATATTTTTGGCAT